>CATIWF010011823.1:0-54229 GCA_949630135.1 Balakata baccata | reverse complement strand
GATTGATTGGCCACCAATGGTTAAATTAGGAATAAACATGTTAAGATTTGATTATTAGATACATCATCTTTAATCTAACCTAAAAATTGGATTGAACATTAGTTAATTCATTGGTTTGATTAACTAATGCATAAGGTGATTACCATGAAATATTAATTATATGAATTTAATGCTTGGGAGGGAAATACAAAATTGGGAGAGCGAAACCGAGTATCTGCTTTATCCATTGAATTTATTAATTTAATTTGTAATTCAATTTATAGTTTAAATAATTTAATTCTTAACTAAATTCAATTAAAAGGGACTAATGTATTTAGATTGCATTTCGTGCTCGTTGGTAATTAAATGAATCAAGGATTTAAGCTAGAAATTCTTTGTGAGATCGACTCTAGGAGGACACTTGCCATTTTACGATCGGCTTGTGTACTTATGGGTTAAACTTTGAGTTTACATTATTATGTTATATATATGGACATGTATGAGGCTTGTAGCTGTAAACCAAATATTTTGGTAATGAAAGAAAAAGGAAAAAAAAGTGTGTATGTGATTATTATATGAGAAACAATTTTTATTTACATCGACATTAGTTCATCTTTGTTAGTGGTATTCTATTTATATAATGAGGTTATTCCTATTATATAGATGGAGTACCACAATGAAACCATCCAATTCCAATTTGGAGTAAGATTGGCGATGGCTATCTCCAGTCCAAAACACTAAAAATGGAGCATTTTACACCAAAATCATTTTACTTCAGCACCAAACACTAATTCATCTTCAACCTATTCACACCAATTATTACATAAAAAAAAATTTCCTTAGAATATCACACGTTCATCTATCATTAAAATTGAAAAAAAATAGATAAACTAATTATTGTTCTAAGAAAAATAAAAAAAATGTTGGCTCCATTTGGAGCTGCGATGTTCCTGGCACCAAAAACAGAGAATGATTTGGAGTACAGTTTCAGAGACAAATGGAGTCATCCAACTCCATTTTGGAGTTGGATTGGATATTCCCATCTCCAACCTAGAATACTAATAATAGTGCAAATTTACACCAAAATTATTTCATTTTGGCTCCAGAAAGTATTTTATCTCTAATCCATTCACACCAAATACTACACCGAAACGAATATTCCTTAGAATATCCAATTTTTATCTATCATAAAAATTGAAAAAATAGATAAAACTAATTATTATTCTAAGAAAAACAAAAAGAAAAAAAAATAGGCCCCACTTTTGGTGCCATAAATAGTGTAGCCCCAAATTTGGGGCTATACTTAGAGCTGACAATTTGGGACACGAAATGATATGGACGTAGACGAATACGGGTTTGACCTTAATTGATATAAATCATAACCACGTCAACATAATTAAGACATGGAAAAAACTGTGTCATAAACAGATTTTACGTGCTTAATCTGTTAAGATACGATTAAACACAATTAAAAATATATAAAAGATTTAATTATTTTAATATTAAATTATATAAAATATTTAAATATATATTATAATATTTTAAACATTTATAATATATTTATAAAATATTATATTAAAATTAATTGTATTAGTATATTTTATATATAAATAAATATTATGTAGCTATTGTTTTTATAATTATATAAATATTATATTATATATTGATTAATTTATATTTGGATAAATTGATATATAATTAATTTATATTTATTAGATTATATTTAAATAAATTAAAACATAATTGACTATTAGTTTATTTAGTTACTTACATCATATTAATATTATGCTAATATATTTAGTAGTTTTTGTTTAGATAAATGAATATAAATTTTCTAATTTATGTTTGTTTCCTCATGTGAAATAAAACTATATTAGAATTGAATTCTAAAAAGTAAAAATTTAGATTTTTTTTTAGTTGAATAATACAAAATAATTAATTAAATGTAAAACGACATATACTTTTTTTTATGTATTATTTATTGTAATAATTTTTTAAAATTATGTGTGAGATTTTTTTTTGCATTTTTTATTTAATATTTATGTCTATTCATGTATAATCGTGTCTTGTGTCGTGTATGTGAATACATTTAATTAACGTGTCTAACTGTTTCATATCATATAATGTGTACACATTTATACAAGTTTAATTAATCGTATTTAATCATGTCGTGTCATGTAAACATGAATTTTAATCGTGTCATATCCGTATTTTAATTTTTGACACGATTAATTAATTGTATCGTGTTTGTGCTTTGTATAATTGTGTCATACATGAAATAAAATACGACACGAATTGCCAGCTCTAACTACACTATTCATGGCACGAAAAATAGAGCTTGATTTGGTATTTGGTTGGAGGGGGAAATGGAGCTACCCAAGTTCATTTTGGACTTGGATTTGAGATCTCTAATCCAAAACACCTAAAATAGTGCAATTTTATACCAAAATCATTTCGGTTCAGTACCCAACACTATTTCATGTCCAATTCATTCACACTAAATATTACACCAAAAAAATATTTCTTAGAATGTTTTATTTTCATCCATCATTAAAATTGAAAAAACAGCTAAAACTAATTATTATACTAAGAAAAATAAAAAAAATGTAGGCCCTACTTTTGGTGCCATGATAATGCAGCTCCAAATTTGGAGGTGCACTGCTCTTTGCACAAAAAATGAAACATAATTTGGAGTACAGTTAGAGGAGAGAATGGAGTAATCCAATTCCAGTTTGGAGTTTTGTATTGGAATTGAAGATAGCTATTTCCAACCTAAAACACAAAAAATGGTGCAATTTTATACCATAATTATTTATTTCAGTACCAAATATTATTTTATCTTAATCCATTCACACCAATTATTACACAAAAAAAAAATATTCTTTAGAATATCCTATTTTCATTTATCATTAAAATTAAAAAACAAGGTAAACTAATTATTATACAAAGAAAAAAAAAATGTAAGCTTCAAATTTAGTGCCATGATAGTGTAGCTCCAAATTCGGAACAAGACCGTTCTTGGCACAAAAAATGGAGAACGATTTGGAGTACGATTGGAGGGAAAATGGAGTCACCCAACTCCATTTTGGAGTTGGATTGAAGATGACCATTTCCAACCTAAAATACCAAAAATAGTGCAATTTTACACCAAAATAATTTCATTTTGAAACCAAACATTACTTCTTCTACAACCACTTCACACCAAATGTTTCACCAAAAAGAATATTCCTTAGAATATTCTATTTTCATCTATCATCAAAATTGAAAAAATGGATAAAACTGGTGATATATATATATCCAAATTATGACACTCCAATTGAACGAAATAGGATTTTTCAATTATAGATATATATTAAATAATTAATAAATAAAAATATATAATTATATATAATTAATAAAATAAAAAAATATATAAAAATATAAAATAAACAAGCAAAATTCTATATATATATATATATATATATATATAGTTTTGGTGCCATAATTTGGAGCTGTATTGTTCATGATACAAAAATTCGAGCATGATTTGGTGTTTGGTTGGAGGAGAAAGTGGAGCCATTCAATTCTATTTTGGAGTTTGATTTGAGATCTCCAATCCAAAATATTAAAAATTGTGCAATTTTACACCAAGGGAATATTCTATTTTCATCTGTCAATAAAATTTGAAAAAAAAAAATAAAACAAATAATTATACTAAGAAAAAAAACATGTAGGCACCACTTTTGGTGCCATGTAATGCATCTCTAAATTTAAAGTTGCGTTGTTCTTGGCACAAAAAATGGACCATTATTTGGAGTAAAGTTAGATGGAAAAATGAAGCTGTCCAATTCCAATTTGGAGTTTTGGAGTTGGATTGGAGATTACATCTCTAGCACATAACACAAAAAATAGTGCAATTTTGTACCAAAATTATTTTATTTTAGTATCAAATATTATTTCATCTTCAACCCATTTACTTCAATTATTACCAAAAAAAATTCCTTAAAATATCCTATTTTTATCAATCATTAAAATTGATAGTAGATAAACTAATTATTATACTAAGAAAAATTTAAAAAAAAAGTAGGCTCCACCTTTGGTGTTAGGATAGTGCAGTTCCAAATTTGCAGCTGCATTATTTTTGGCACAAAAAATGGAGAATAATTTGGAGTACGGTTGGGGGAAAAAATGGAGTCATTCAACTCTATTTTGGAATTTTGGAGTTGGATTGGATATTTCCATCTCTAACTCGAAACACAAAAAATAGTACAATTTTATACCAAAATCATTTCATTTCAGCACCAAATATTATTTTATCTCTAACCTATTCTCACCAAATATTACACCGAAAAGAATATTTCTTAGAATATTATATTTTCATTTATCATTAAAATTGAATAAATAGATAAAACTAATTATTAGAGTAAGAAAAATTAAAAAAAAATGGCTCCACTTTTGATGCCATAAATAGAGATGCACTGTTCATGGCATAAAAAATGGAGTATGATTTGGTGTTTGGTTGGAGTTTGGAGCTTTGGAGTTGGATTTGAAATCTCTAATCCAAAACATCAAAACGATTTACAATTTTTCCTCAAAAATCATTTCAGTTTAGCACCAAATACTATTTCATATTCAACTCATTCACACCAAATATTATGCCAAAAGAAATATTTTTTAGAACATCCTATTTTCATCTATCATTAAAATTAAAAAAATAGATAAAACTAATTATTATACTATGAAAAAAAAAGAGTAGGCTCCACTTTTGGTGCTATGATAGTACAACTCCAAACAAAAAATATTTGCACAAAAAATGGAACATGATTTGGACTATGATTGGAAGGAAAAATGGAGCCATCCAACTCTATTTTGGAGTTGAATTAGAGATGGCTATGTCTAATCCAAAACACTAAAATTGGAGCAATTTTACACCAAAGTCATTTTATTTCAACACCAAATACAATTTCATCTCTAACCCATTCACACAAAATATTACACTAAAAGAAATATCCCTATAATTCATATTTTCATCTATCATTAAAATTAAAAAAATAGATAAAATTAATTATTATACATAGAAAAATTTTAAAAAAAATTGTAGGATCCACTTTTGTGCTATGAAATTTGGAGCTCATGACACCAAAAATGAAGCATGATTTGGAATACAGTTGGAGGTAAAAATGGAGTTGTCCAATTCTATTTTAGAGATGATCGGTCATCTCCGATCCAAAACACCAAAAATGGTGTAATTTTACACCAAAATTATTTCATTTCAATACTAAACACTATTCATATCCATTCACCCCAAATATTACACTAAGAGAATATTCTTTAAAATATTCTATTTTTATCTGTCATTAAAATTGAAAAGATAGAGAAAATTAATTATTATACTAAGAAATAAAAAAAATGTGGGACTCACTTTTGGTATCATGAACAGTACATATCCAAATTTGGACTTTTACTATTTATGACACCAAAGCATGATTTGGAGTACGGTTGGAGGAGAAAATGGAGTCATCTAACTCTATTTTGAAGTTTTGAAGTTGGATTGGAGATGGTTTAGAACCCACAAATCATCCTTTGTGAAAAGAATCCCAACTCCAAACACAGACCTGCAAATGGAAAATTCGTATGGGCATGTTGAGTGAAATATATATAGTAGTAGCCAAATGTGGATGTCAATATTTATAATAAGCCATCAGTGTTGAGCGAAAGAGTAGCCACAATAATAAAATGGGTTTATTGTTCAAAATCATGATTTATTCTCATTTAATTATATACATAATTTTTACTAATACAAATTTATTTTGAGTTTTTCCGGCAATTAAAAAAGAAAAAACACGACAGATACATTAGTTTGGTTGTTCAACACGCAGATCTACTTTATATAAAAGAAAATAAGAAATGAATAATTTAAAATTTATTTTATAAGACTTCTAGAAGGGCTAAGAATTACAAAAATGATTCGTGTCGTGAGTTTATTTTTTCTATCATGCTAGGGTGTGTTCGTTGACAAAGCAGAAGCTTATCAGTAACTTGATGCTCCTTAACAAGAGGATAATGTTAAAATTTAATCTGTCGCTGATGGATTGAGGGGTGTTTGATTCAACTGTTCGATTTCTAATAGCTGCTAGATAAATATTTAGTAAAACATCTCAATTAGTAGTAGCTGATGACTGATTCTTACCTTAATCAATTACTAATTGAAAAGACTAATTTATATATGGCAATTGGATCCGTATCTGTGGAACTCCAATCCACACCTACCTGAATATTGTAGATTTTTTTTACCACTAAGTTTGAATTGAATTACAGAGAAATTTTTTTTTTTCGGGGACAAGATCTATATGCACTGCTCTAATCTCGATCCAAAAGTTATATTTATAATATTCTTATGCAACTAATATATATATGTATATATGCTAATAAGCATATTCAACAATACACTTATATAATATTATTACAATAGTTCCATCATATATATATATATAAAAGTTTTTCAATTTTATTAATCCTAAGTTTCTAACAATATGATTTCATATGTTAATATTTTAACTATTTAATTGGATAAAAAAATGTATTAATTCCTATCATAGTTAAAATCCTGTCATACATTTAATAAACTGAATTCATATTTGAATAATAGTTAATATGGCTAAAAGTTCTTCATTTCGAAAGAAATTGAACTTTGCGCGAAATCACAATTATATCATATTTTACAAATTTTTTTTAAATTATATGAAATTTGAATTTAGTAACAAATCTAGTATCAGTATAACTGAACCTCACTCCGAATCTAGTTGGCGCTAACGTGGAGTGTACAAGCAACACATGGTAATGACGTGGCACATAATGCCACATAGACTTAAAAAGCGGTGTTGTTTTGGACAAAAGGAAGGGTTGCACCCATACACCCTAAACGATGCCATTTTTGTTTTGGAGGGAAACTAGAACCCATTATTCTATAGAATGGCACAATGCGAGAGTGGTTAATTCTAGGAAAAAATCTCACAGTTCATTTCAGAAGAAAAGTTAACAAAAATGGTTGTGGGTAATTCAAGAGTGAAAGGGTGAATCATACATGAGAAAATGGGGAATGAATATGGTTGGGAAGGAGAACAATAACCATTTCGACAGTGAAAGGAATCGCTGAGATAGCATGAAGGAAGTTCAGATTTGGAATCTTTGAAGCTACTAAGGTAAGTGGGTTTGGAATAAAGCAAATGCACGTTGACAAAAAAATCATTGTTTAATTGTTGGTTTTCGAGTATTTGAATTGAAAGTGTTAAATCTTTTGTCTCATTGTTAATACTGTTGAACAACACTAAGATTAAAAGGGTAGAATATTGGGTGGACCCAAAGTTTGTTTTTTTATTACATTCTATCTATTTCTTTAAGTGGTTGTATTTGACTATACATTGGGTGGAATAAAACAAATGCATGTTGACCAAAAAAAAAATCATTGTTTAACTTTCTATCATTTAACTGTTGGATCCAGAGCATTTTGGTTTTGTCGAACTCATTGTTTAACTATCTATATATTTTTTTTATTGCAATGCATGTTTTGATGAGTGAGCAGACTTTCTTTTCATGCACTTAATCGGCAATGCATTGGAGTATGGAAGGTTTGATAATATACTTACATCATGGTGGGAAATTAATAGAGAAATGTGATTGGTGGTCATGGGTAGGAGGGGAGATGTCTTATATAGACATACACTCAACAAACACTTTTTATTATTTTGGATTTGTGGAAGATATAAAGAAACTCAGTTATGCTAGCTTTAAACGAATAGCTTATATGAAGCCTGCAATGAACTTCAGTGATGAGCTAACTTGTATTACCAATGACAATGAGTGCTTGGAAATGTTAAGTTGGGCTAGAGATGGAAGAATAGATGTGTATGTTAAAGTCTTTGGAGAAGAAGAAAGTGAAAATGCTAGTATAAATGATGAAGTTAATGTAAGTAGAAATGAGGATGCCGGTTGTGAACATAGCATTGCTCTTGGAATGAGAGACTATAATGCTAAAAATGATGATGATTGCATGCCAGATGAGAAGACTGACACTAATAAAAATGGCAATGATGAAATTAATAGCTCTAGTGGTTCTGAATTTACTAATGCTGTAACTAGCAAGAGATAACACAAGAAGACAATGGAAGGTGAAGCTGAAGGAAATATGGATGGGGATCACGAAAGGGATGTAGATAGTGAGGGGTTTATATATAATGATATTGATGATGATGGAGTAATAACTCCAAACAGTAGTGATAAAAATATATTTTGGTATCTATGGCAGCCAAATTGTTATTTTGGATAGGCAACAACTTACATATGACTTTTTTATATAGTATGCTATGGTATAAAAAGCTATACAATGCAGGTTATATTCTGGTATAGAATGCTATACAGTGCATGTTATATTTTGGTTATACATACCATAGATTATGCAAGTTTGGATTTCATTTGGGATTTAAAAGTTTAAATGTGATTTTATGAAGCTTGAGTTTGGCTTTGGTATGATTGTCCAAGTTTGGTGTGGTATGACATTGTTTGAGACGGTTGAGTTTGTGTATGCTGATTTTGTACAGGTTGATGTCATGACATGTTCATAATTTATGCAGGTTGAGTTTAGTTTTGTATCTCATATATGATCTTTTTTTCCTTGCTATATTCCAATTATATCTCATATCATCTCAAAATTAGTTATAGATCACGATCTGCTATTTGATAGGGATAAGCATAAGAAAAGCTTAAGAACATCATCTCAATATCAAGCAATTAAAATTTGTGCAGTTTATATGTCACCCATAAATCACATATTGTCTAGCTTGTATGTCAAAATATACAGGAAAGTCTTGTATACTTATGGAGTTGCACTTCACATGCAGACACAACTTCATAGCTTCATGCATAGTCACTTGAATAACTTATTGACTTTTTGTAATTCTACAAGTAATCTTAGTCCAACTTTTTTATGGAACAAAAAATCTCAGTCCAACTTTCTTATGGAACAAAAAATCTCAAGCAGATTTTTTATTGGCTATCTGTTTTCCTTAACATGAACCTAATTCCTTTACAATAATCAGAATTCATGCATGAACCTAATCCCTTTCCAGCAATCACACTCAAAATGCAATTTCTCTATATCAACATTACAATATCACATTTCAAGTAAAAGGTTTTCCAGCATTCACACCAATCACATTTCCAACTAAGTTTCTGTTTCACTAAAATATCATTAAAATTTTCACATAACCCAAATGTTATTACATTTAACTAACTAAACCAATTGACCAAAACTAACTCCAAATACAAAAGCTGTTAACTAAAGGGTGATTGCTCTCTATTTTGATCTTGACAATCAAATTAATTATTACTAACATTCTTGTTGAGTGTTGTTTTGATAGTGTTCAAAGTTTTAACATATTTGGTTAAGGTTTCCTCATTGAACAAACCAAGAAATTCATAGAGACATGTAACTTCCGACCAGGACAAGGAACTACCGACCGGGACACAAGTCCAGACCGGGAAGTGCCATGTCCAGACTGGAAAAGCATTACCTCAAAGTGTCTCAAAGTTTCAGTATCCAAAGCAAACCGAGAAAGGCTATATCCCGATCGGGACCTCAGGTTTCCAGACCGGGAAAATAATATCCTGATCGGGACTGTAAAGCAAACCAAGTGTCCAGACCGGGAAACTCTATAGGGTGATGATCCAAAAGTTCCAGTAGCAAAAGCAGACCGGGATAAGAGATGTCCCGAATAGGACACTAAGGTTCCCGAACGGGAAAGTATGGGTCCGAGAGGGACATTCAAAGAGACATGAACGTTGAAGAGGAGACACCATCATAATGTGCTACATCATCAGAAAGTCAAAACATACTTAGTCAAAACTGACTCAGGTCCTGACCGGGACGTATTCAAAGCCTAGAAGACCCAAGCTCCTGGCAATGGCATCATCGGGTAAGTCCTGACCAGGACACGGAGTCCCGACCGGGACACTTGAACAAAAACTAGCCATTGGAGATTTCAGCCAACCAGAAGCTGCCACGTATGAAAATTGGGCATCTCCCGAATGGAACAGCATGGTTCCCAACCGGGACACATCTCTCTACAGACTACATTTAATGCACTTGTAAGATAATGTTACAAAGAGTTATGGCACCATTTGTAACGACTAATTGGTAGGTAATCAGTATAAATACCTTACCAAAATGTCATTTAATAAGAACCAACAACTTAACAAGTGCCAAAGCTATTGCAATTTATTTTCTCAAATCCTTTCATTAATTACATTTGTATAACGGTTCAAGTGTTAATTTGAAAACATTTGGAGATATCTTGTATTTGGGTGGTGTGAGCCAAATTACAAGGAATTGGTTATTGTGTGAGCCAAAAAACACAAGGGAAATTTAGTTGAGTGTTAGCCTTGCAAAAACACCTAGTTGGGAGTGAGCTAGTTGAAACTCTAAAGATTATAATCTAAGTGATTAGATTAGTCAATACCCAATCTAAGTTGGGAAGAGGAGTAGGGTTAGTTAACACCTAAACCTCTATAAAATTCGTGTCTCAATCCCCCCCTTCTCTCTTTTATTATCTTATTGTGCAAATTTTTAATTTCCCACCAATTCATCCCCCCCCCCTCTTGGTGATTGTTTGGGCAACAGGATTTGTTATTAGGGATGATGTCCCAATGTCTGAGTACACTAAACTTAGACCTATTGATTTTGATAGGATTAAAGGAGATCCCATAGATTTTCTTAATAAGGTTGAGAAAAGGGCTAATGATTTGAGATGTTCAGATAGGCAATCTATTGAAATGGCTAGATTCTCCATGACTGGAATTGCATCGTAGTAGTAAAGAGACTATATATAGCCTTTTTTTAGATGATATGACCTAGAGATAGTTCAGGATAAAATTTGAGGATTACTTCATTCCTTTTAGTCTCAAAGAGGAATATAGGGTGAGATTTGAGACTCTAGTGAGAGGTGATATGTCAGTGGCAGAGTATACCAGACAGTTTATACAGTTCAGTAGGTATGCTCCATATGCAGTTGGTACTGAGGAATTGAAGACTAGTAGGTATATTTCAGGTCTTGGTCTAGAGTTTGTTTCTTTGGTTCAGTCTAGAAAGGGCAGTTTTCTGGAAGTTTGTGATCTAGCTAGACGAATGGAAGTAGATTTAAGGAAACATGGTATTATTTCTGATGAGAGCAAGAAGAAGAAGAAGAATAAAATAGAGGGACAGCCTAGTACTCAACCTTCAGGGACTTTCTTTGGCAGTGAAAATTATTCTGAAAGTACAAATCAGCAGTTTAGATAGAGAGGACCTCGTAGTCATAAGAAGGATAGTCGTCACCAAGGTACCAGAGGATTTAGACCAGGTTAGGGATTCAGTGGTAGTAGATAGAGTTCTGGTCATAGCAGTGCTAGTTCTGGCCCAGTGTTTGTCAACAGTGTGGCAGGTCACATCAAGGACCTTATCTTCATGCTAGTGGTGTATGTTTTTGATGCGGCGAGATAGGTCACATGGCCAGATCATATCCTCGATTTTTAGGAAAACAAACCTTTTCCCAAGGATCTTCTGCAAATGTTACTCGGTTAGTGTATTCAGTTGTTCCTAGTTACTCACAGGCAGGTTCTCAGTTTGTAGGCCAGTAGGGCTGTGGTTTTGCTAATAGAGCATCAGTAGGTAGGACAGGTGGCAGAGGTCAGAGTCAAGCTTCGAGCTCATTTCAAGTAGGTCATGGACAGGCTAAAGTGTTCACCCTTACTCCTCAGGATGCTAAAGCCTCGAATGCAATGGTGTCAGGTATTATTCCAATATGTTCTTTTGAGGGTAGAGTTTTGTTAGATCCGGGTGCAACACATTCTTTTATATCTCCTAGTTTTGTTTTGAGGTTAGATAGACAACCAATTAAGTTGGTGGTTCATTTATCTGTGACTACTCTTTTGAGTGATGCTTTAAAAGTGGATGTCATTTTTCCTTCTTGTCTGGTATTTGTAAAGGGTAAAGCTCTTCTAGCTGATTTGATCTTGCTAAATGTGATGGACTTTGATATGATATTAGGGATGGAATGGTTGGCTATGCATTATGCTACTCTTGAATGTAGAGATAAGAAGGTAATTTTTAGAATCCCTAGTGACGATGAGTTCTGTTTTAAAGGAGATGTGAGTGCATCCCTAGCTAATCTTATTTCAGCTCTCACAGCTAAATGCTTATTACGTTGCAGTTGCCAAGGTTATTTGGCACTTGTCAGAGATACCTCAATAGAAAATCGTAGTGTTGAAGATGTATATATTGTTTGTGAGTTTCTATATGTTTTTCCAAAGGAGTTGCCAGGATTACCACCAGATAGGGAGATAGAGTTTTGCATTGATATGGTACCTAGTACGACTCCTATTTCTATGCCACCCTATAGGATGGCTCCAGCAAAATTGAAAAAGCTTAAACAGCAGTTACAGGATTTGCTGGATAAAGGTTTTATTAGACCTAATAACTCTCCATGGGGTGCTTCTATTTTGTTTGTGAAAAAGAAAGATGAATCTCTCTGTCTCTGCATTGATTATCGTTAACTAAATAAGGTGACTGTTCGTAATAAATACCCCCTTCCTCGCATAGATGACTTGTTTGATCAGTTACAAGGTGCCAAGTGTTTCTCTAAGATTGATTTGCATTCCGATTATCACCAATTGAGGATACCTCTACAGGATATACCCAAGACATCATTTAGGACCTGTTATAGCCATTATGAGTTTTTGGTGATGTCATTTGGACTCACTAATACGTTTGCAGCTTTTATGGATTTGATGAATCATGTATTTAAGTCATTCTTATATCAATTTGTTATTGTCTTTATTGATGATATTCTGGTATATTCTCATAATAAGGAAGAACAGCAAACCATTTAAGAATGGTGTTGTAAACTTTGAGGGAACATTAGTTGTATGCTAAATTCTCTAAGTGTGAATTTTGGTTGGAGAGTGTTGTTTTCCTAAGACACGTGGTGACTAAGGATGGTATCAAAGTGGACCCTAAAAAGGTAGAGGCAGTGACTTCCTAGTAGAGATCGACAATAGTGACTGAGGTCTGTAGTTTTCTAGGTTTAGCAGGTTATTATCGTCGCTTTATTCGAGATTTCTCAAGAATAGCTACACTTTGACCAGATTGACTCAAAAGAACGTCAAGTTCCAGTGGACAAATGCCTATGAAAGAAGTTTTCAAAAGCTGAAGGATTGTTTGACTTCAACTCGAGTGTTGACCTTACCATCTGGAACATGAGGTTTTACAGTGTATTGTGATGGTTCTAAGGTTGGTTTAGGTTGTGTTTTGATGCAACATGGTGGAGTGGTAGCCTATGCTTCTAGGCAATTGAAGAAACATGAACAAAATTATCCCACTCATGATTTGGAGATGGCAGCAATGATTTTTGCACTTAAGATTTGGAGATATTACTCGTATGGCGAGACATATGAGATTTATACAAATCACAAGAGTTTGAAGTATATTTTCCAACAGAAGGATTTGAACTTACGGCAAAGGAGATGGTTAGAACTACTCAAGGATTATGATTGCTCTATTCTTTACCATCCTGGTAAAGCTAATGTTGTGGTAGATGCTTTGAGTAGGAAGTCCTCTAGTAGTCTTACACATATTAGTATGGAAAGAGACTAATAACTAAGGAGTTGCATAAGTTATACGATTATGGATTGAAATTGGAGGTGATGGATTATGGAGTACTTTTAGCTCATTTTAGAGTTTGATCTATACTTATTGATAGGATTAAAGTAGCATAAGATTAAGACCCACTGTTGAGAAAGATTATGGATGAAGTACAAGTTGGTCAAGCTAAGGATTTTGTGATAGATAATGATGGAACTCTTAGAATGGGGACTAGGTTATGTGTTCCTAGTATAGAAGATCTAAGGAAAGAAATTATG
This sequence comes from Balakata baccata, assembly GCA_949630135.1. Classification (NCBI taxonomy): domain Eukaryota; kingdom Viridiplantae; phylum Streptophyta; class Magnoliopsida; order Malpighiales; family Euphorbiaceae; genus Balakata; species Balakata baccata. The sequence continues at coordinate 40,321 of CATIWF010011823.1, read as the reverse complement.
GAAGAAGCTTATTACACAGCATATAGTGTTCATCCAGGTTCTACCAAGATGTATCATGATTTGAAGAGTGTTTATTGGTAGAATGCTATAAAGAAAGATGTGGCAGAGTTTATGTCTAGGTGTTTGACTTGTCAACAAGTAAAGCTCGAGCATCATAAGCCATTAGGATTGTTGCAACCCCTTCCTATTCCAGAATGGAAGTGGGAGAGAATTACTATGGATTTTGTGTCAGGATTGCCTAGGATATCTATAGGATATGATTCTATTTGGGTGATTGTAGACCGATTGACCAAGTCAGCATACTTTTTACCTATGAAGATGACTTATTTTGTGGCAAAGTATGCTAAGTTGTACATTGAGAGAATTGTATTTCTTCACGGAGTTCCGATTTCCATAGTGTCAGATAGATGACCACAATTTACCTCAAGATTCTAGAGGAAGTTACAGAAAGAGCTTAATACTAGATTAGACTTTAGTACATCTTTTCATCCTCAAATAGATGGACGATCAAAAAGGACAATCCAAACATTAGAAGATATGTTGAGAATGTGTGTTATGGATTTTGGAGGATAATGGGATTGACACTTACCTTTGATTGAATTTGCTTATAATAACAGTTATCATGCCAGTATTAAGATGGCACCATATGAAGCATTGTATGGCAAAAAGTGTAGATCCCCTATATGTTGGGAAGAATTAGGTGAAAGGAAATTGGCAGGTCCTGAATTGGTTCAAATTACGTCAGAAAAGATTCCTATCATTTGTGAGTGTTTGAAGACAGTTTTTAGTAAACAAAAGAGTTATGCAGATCCTAAGAGGAAACATATGGAATTCGGAATTGGTGAATATGTGTTTTTTAAGGTATCACCAATGAGAGGAGTAATGAGATTTGGTAAGAAGGGAAAGTTGACTCCATGTTACATAGGACCTTTTGAGATCCTAGACAAAATTGGTGAAGTGGCCTATCAGTTGGTATTACCCCCAGAGTTTTCCCATATTCATCTTGTATTTCATATTTCTAAATTGAGGAAGTATGTTCCAGATTCTTCTCATGTGTTGCAACCTCATAGTGTTGAAGTGAATGAAACTTTTCATATGAAGAACAACCAGTAGAAATCATAGACACTCAAGTCAGACAACTTCATTTTAAGAGCATACCGATGGTGAAGGTTAGATGGCAAAATCATTCACATAAAGAGTGTACTTGGGAGTCAGAGCAGGAGATGCGAGATTCCTACCCATATCTCTTCCAATTCTAAGGTAATATGCTTTCAAAAAATTCAATGACGAATTTTTCTCTAAAGAAGGGAGAATGTAATACCCTTAATTTTTATAATACATGATTTAATTATTTTTGTGGGTAAATATTCCGTAAAATCCAAGAGTTGATATAAAAATTACGAAAATGCCACTTACTATAAATATGGTGTTAACTCTCTCTCTCTCTCTCTCTCCTTCCCTTTCTCTCTCTACCTCCTACCACCATTTCTATTTCCAATCATCACCCAAACGACCTCCGATCAATGCAAAATTTGGGCTACAAATAGTTTTCGACCTCCCCAACATGTTGGTGACTCTATTTCTACAGAATCCAGTTGGAACTGTAAAAAATGGCAGCATAAAATTCAGGCATCAGCCTGCCCTTGCTGTTTCTCCATCTTCCTGACCTCTATTCATGATTCTAATGCTGGAAATAGATTCAAGAGGTCCAAAAACCTTGGACTACACCGGTTGAGCTTCGAGAACGGACGTTTGGAGGCTGATCAAAGTTCAGGTTTTCTCGCCGGAGCCGTCGGAAATTTTATAGATCTAGGCATTTCCGATCACTTCCAAGATACAAGACTTGTACTTTTGGACTCCCCACATCCTAAGGGAGCTATTGGTACCCTCTGATCGCCATTCCGTCGCCGTCGAAAATCTTCTAGTCACTAAAGTCCAGCAACCACTGACCGAACGTTTTTGGATAGAATCTCTAGCTCGTTAAATCAAGTCACCCGGTACCAACCACACCTTCGTGCTATTTTTAGATAGTGAGATATGAATTTATTTGTGAAATTTAAGTATATTATTTAATTAATGTGATAAATTTATTTTATTGAGTAATTTGATGGATTGCATGATTATGAGAATTATTGGAGAATATATTTAGACATTATAATAGAATTATGAGGTGGTTATTAGTGAAGTTAAATTATGAACTATTGAATTGATTATGTACGTTGATCGGGTATATAATAAATTGGAGACTCGGATTATAATTGACTGTGTTGAAATGATGATGATATATGTTATAGAATTATGACCCGTAAGTGGGAGGATTGTTTAGTTTTTACAGAAGGTGCTATCGAATTTTCGGTAGAAATTACGTAAAAATTTGAATAAAAGTTTATATAGGAAAATCTTATAAAAGTCTAGGCTTAGAATTTATTCTTGATATTTTATTAATATTCCTTATATTTTTATAGATTTTTCAGAGGTCTCACCAGCTGCACTAGAGTCTTGAGAGCAACTTATTGAGAAATCTATAGATCTGTGAGTTAATATCATATGATTTTATAACATGTTGCCCTTCTCCCCTACATTTTCTCTGACATGCTAATTAATATTAAATAATATATTATTATTATATTATGATTATTATTAATATACATATAGTAATATATGTCTGAATGTGTTTTGCTGGAGATGTGTTTGGGTAAGACTGTGATGTGATATTGTGATGTAATTGTTGGGATGTGAACTATAGCAGAACGTGTTACTTGATGGGTTACATCAGGACTGTGTGTATACCGGTGATGATTTTATAATTATGGATTGATTGATAATATACTCTAGTTAAGTTCTTCTATCAGGGAATGAAATATATTATGATATGATATGTATATGGATATTGAAGGTGATAACCTTGGTTGAGCTCGTCTCTCAGAGCACTAACACCATTTGGATAAGTGAATGACTGGAGAGAGGATCTTGGTCGAGTTTGCTCTCAAGGTGCCAGTCCTTTGGAATTAAGAGAGCCATTGGCTCGTAAAATTGAAGTTTAGGGTTCTACTTGAGTTACTCATCCAATTGTTTGATAATTGATTTCATATGAAGCATGAATTTATTGCATGTATATATAGTATTAGTATAATATTGTGTAACTGTATGTTATAAAGTTATATGATATTGATCACTCAATGGAAGCTGACTCTTCTTGTTTATTTTTTTGAAGTAGTAAATATCCTTTCATATTATTTTGGACTGTCCCGTATCTTGTTTACTCCGCAAGAGCTTGATGTAATATTTTTTAAATTATTTTTCGTATTGTATTGCATATTTTAGATCTCCATGGTATCTTATATAGGAATGTTATACTATATATTATATGGAAATATGTCGGATGAGTATACGCTCTCCTTTGGTGATGTTATGGTTATAAGTATACATTTAGCAGTGTTTATATTAATGCATGATTAAGATACGAGATATATTTACGTTTAGACTAGCTACGAGATTTGGTGGCCTTAAGCTTACCCATTCCCTAGCGCCGGTCACGGTCTTCGGTTTGGGTCGTGACAAGCACAACCTAAACCAACTATAGAAACATCGCAGTAAAACCATTTGTTCCAAATAGTAAGGTCAATATTGGAGCCGAAGTCAAACAATCCTTCAGCTTTTGAACACTTCTTTCACATGCATCTGTCCATTGGAACTTGACATTCTTTTGAGTCAATCTAATCAATGGTGAAGCTATTCTCGAGAAATCTTGCACAACGACGATAATAGCCTACTAAACCTAGAAAACTATGAACCTCAGTCACTGTTGTCAATCTCTGCAAGTTAGTTACTGTCTCTACCTTTTTAGGGTCCACTTGGATACCATCCTTAGTCAACACGTGTCCTAGGAAAGCAACACTCTCCAACCAAAATTCACACTTAGAGAATTTAGCAAACAACTGATGTCCCCTCAAAGTTCGCAACACCATTCTTAAATGGTTTGCATGTTCTTCCTTATTACGAAAATATACCAGAATATCATCAATAAAGACAATAACAAATTGATCCAAGAATGACTTAAATACTCAATTCATCAAATCTATAAAAGCTGCAGGCGCATTAGTGAGTCCAAATGACATCACCAAAAACTCATAATGGCCATAACGGGTCATAAATGTTGTCTTGGGTATATCCTATAGACGTATCCTCAATTGGTGATAACCGGAATGCAAATCAATCTTAGAGAAACACTTGGCACTTTATAACTGATCAAACAAATCATCTATGTGAGGAAGGGGGTATTTATTACGAACAACCAGGGTATATTATCAATCCATCCATAATCATAAAATCATCACCGGTGTATACACAGTCCTGATGTAACCTATCAGGTAGCACGTTCTGCTATAGTTCTCATCCCAACAATCATATCACAATATCACATCACAATCTCACCCAAATACATCTCGAGCAAAATATATTCAAGCTTATATTACTATATGTATATTAATAATAATCATAATATAATAATAATAATATATTATTTAATATTAATTAGCATGCCAAAGAAAATATAGGGGAGAGGGGTAGCATGTTATAACATCATATGATATTAACTCACAGATCTATAGATTTCTCAATAAGCTGCTCTCAAGACTCTGGTGTAACTGGTGGGACCTCTGAAAAATCTATAAAAATATAAGAAATATCAATAAAATATCGAGAATAAATCATAAACCTAGACTTTTCTAAAAATTTTCTATAGAAACCTTTATTCAAATTTTAACGTAATTTCTACTGAAAATTCGGCATCATCATCTTAACAACATCAATTATAATCCGAATCTTCAATTTATTATATATCCGATCAACATACATAATCAACTCAATAGTCCATAATTCAACTTCACTAATAACCACCTCATAATTCTATTATAATGTTTAAATATATTCTCCAATAATTTTCATAATCATGCAATTCATCAAATTACTCAATAAAATAAATTTACCACATTAATTAAATAATATGCTTAAATTTCACAAATAAATTCATATCTCACTATCTAAAAATGGTACGAAGGTGTGGTAGATACCCGGTGACTCGATTTAACGAGCCGGAGATTCTTTCTAAAAAGTCGGGCAAGTGGTTGCTAGATTTCGGTGACCGGAAAATTTCCGACGGAGACAGAATGACAATCAGAGGGCACCAATAGCTCCCTTAGGATGTAGGGAGTCCAAAAGTATAAGTCTTGTGTCTTGGAAGTGACCAGAAACACCTAGATCTATAAAATTTTCGGCGGCTCCAGCGAGAAAACCTGAACTCCAATTAGCCTCTAAACGTCTGGTCCCGAAGTATAACCGGTGCAGTCTAAGAATTTTAGACCTCTTGAATCCATTTCTGGTGTCAGAATCGTGAAAAGAGGTCGGAAAGATGGAGAAACAGCAAGAGCAGCCTGAAGCCTAAATTTTGTGCTACCATTTTCTGTAGTTCCAGCCAGATTCTAGAGAAACAGAGGTCAACATGTTAGAGAGGTCGAAAACTACTTATAACCTGAATTTCGCGTCGATCGGAGGTCGTTTGGGTGATGATCAGAAATAGAAATTGTGGTGGGAGTAGAGAGAGAAAGAGAATAAGAGAGAAAGCAAATGAAAGAGAGAGAGTTAATACCATATTTATAGTCGATGACATTTTCGTAATTTTTATATCAACTATTGAATTTTACTAAATTTTTACTTACAAAAATAATTAAATCATATATTATAAAAATTAAGGGTATTACATTTATAATTATACAATAAATTAATAATATTAATTATACTTAATTAATTATATTAACCATTAATTATATATTAATTACTTTTAAATATATAAATCATTAAATAATATTATTTAATTATTATTATTTAATAATACATATGTTATCCACAAAAATTTTTTAATCACTTGAAATTTTCTCTCTCCTATTCTAGTGTTACAAGCTTACAAAGTTGGAGATGGTAGTTCTACTCATGCAATTGCTTTTGAAAATGCAATGTAGGACTTTGCAATTGTAATAGTTCCTACATTGTATTTTCAAGAGCAATTTCATGAATAGAGCTATCATCTCTAATTAATACTATTAATTTATTGTATAATTATAAAAATTAAAAATATAATTAATTTAATGAACTTAATTTTGTAATATTAAGTATTAAATTAAATTAGTATAATTAGTTATATTTAATGTAGTATTTTTCTTTTTATAAATTTTTAATGTTGAATTTTATTTAAGTTTTTTTTTAATTTTCTATGTAATATTTTTTTATTAATAAAATATTGTGTGATTTATTTAAATTATTCTAAAGTTTTATAATTAATTTTTACTAAAATTATTAATTTTAATATTAATCAATTTATAACAACAAAATTTAATTTATTTAACAATAAAAATAATTAAAAAATTTAATTATTAATATTAAATATAATATATTAAAATATCAATTGAATTCTATATAAATTGAAATTTATATTAATTATAGAAATAAAATATATTTAAAAATATTGATAAAATTTTAGTAATGCGAGGGTTGTACCACAATTTACGATAACCATCCAATTCCATGATAATGATGCCCTCATGCTCCTGCTAATTCTGTACACCCAATTTTATATTCGGGTTACGGGTTTTGAATGCGGTGCTGCTCATTTTCGGAGCTAGAAGATCCGCAAGAAAAAGAAACGTAAAGCACGAAAGAAAGAGAAGAAAAAAGAAAAAAAAAAGGAAAGTTCTTTTCACTGTAATTTAAATGGTAATTGTAAAACAGAGCTTTAATGGCGCATTAATGCAAAGAGATTCTTCAACTCACCTTAGCATCATCTCTCAAGCTCCACCTTCAGTGAGTTACCCACTTTCTTATTCACACATCATTTTCGTACTGTTATTTTTTTATTAGATTATATGGTTAATTTCATCCTTCAAGTTGGTTTGAATTAGTTTTCTATTCAACCACCATAACCCAGCTTTGATTTTAGCAAAGGAATGATGGGTTTCAGATTTTCAAGCCTTTGATGCTCTTTTTTAACCCTTTATCCCTCTCTTCCTCGATGCTATTATTTCATAGCACGCGATAATCTTGCTTCTGACCAAAATTTACTCATGGAAGATGGGTTTGGGCATTGTAATCTCATAGTGTGCTTAATTTACACATATTGCCTCTGAGCCTTGATTTTGTGCTCATGAGATAGCCATTCTTTAACTATGATCCACTGAAACATGATGGCTTTCTGGCTTTTGCCTCTATAATATCAGTCTCTCTCTCTCTCTCTCTCTCGCTTCCTTTGATTGTTTCTTTTTTCCATAAAAAATTTTCAACTTTATTTTTGCTTGTACTTTTACTTGTCATCAATGGAGTTGAAATGGGTTCCGGCCATTGGGCTTTCTAATGACACCGTTAAATTACACTCATTGCTACTCCTGGTGTTGGTACTGCTTTGTTCATACCAGTCTCATTCCCTTGATCTCAATCCAGAAGACAAAGACTCACTTGTACTATTCCGGTCAAGGGTTCAAGACCCTAACCATTGCTTATCCACCTGGGTTGGTTCTAACTGCACAAACTGGACTGGAATTGCCTGTGAGAATCAGACTGGTCGGGTCATTTCAATCAACTTGACAAACATGAACTTGTCAGGCCATATCCATCCTAATTTTTGCAAACTTTTGTTTCTTGAATCCTTGGTTTTGTCTGAAAACAGTTTTACAGGCCAAATCCCTTTGTGTTTTGGTTGGTTACAGAATCTTAAAATCCTTCATCTTAGTCACAATAGATTTACTGGCTTTGTGCCTGATACTTTCATGAGACTTAAGCAGCTGAGAGAACTTGTTTTGAATGGAAACCATGATTTGGGAGGTCTTCTTCCTGGGTGGGTGGGTAATTTCTCATCAAATTTGGAAAAACTTGACATGAACTTCAATTCGTTTCGAGGGGAAATACCAGAGAGCCTCTTTTATTTGAACTCCTTGAAGTATTTGGATCTTGGAAACAATTTCTTATCTGGTAATCTTCCTAATTTCTATCAGTCGCTAGTTGTTCTCAATCTTGAATCCAATTCATTTTCCGGCACTTTGCCTTGTTTTTCTGCTTCTGCTCAGTCTTTGAGTGTTTTGAATTTGGCTAATAATTCTATTGTTGGAGGGATTCCTACATGCATTTCTTCACTAAAAAAATTGGCGCATCTAAATTTGTCATGTAATCACTTGAAGTATGCAATATCTCCAAGACTTGTTTTTTCGGAGGAGCTTCTTGAGCTGGACTTGAGTTTCAATGATTTATCTGGCTCGCTTCCAACCAAGATTGCAGAGACTACAGACAAATCAGGGCTTGTTCTTCTCAATCTATCTCATAATCGGTTCTCTGGTGGTATCCCATTGAAGATCACAGAACTGAAAAGTTTGCAAGCATTGTTTCTTTCTCACAATTTTCTTAGTGGGGAAATCCCAGCAAGGATTGGAAATTTGACTTATCTCCAAGTGATAGATCTTTCTCACAACTCATTGTCAGGTTCTATTCCCTTAAATATTGTTGGGTGCTTTCAGCTACTTGCTTTAGTACTCGCCAACAATAATCTTACTGGTGAAATTCAGCCAGAACTTGATGCTTTGGATAGCTTGAAGATATTGGATATAAGTAACAACAGGATTTCAGGTGAGATTCCGCTTACTTTGGCTGGCTGTAAATCACTTGAGACAGTGGATTTTAGTTCCAACAATCTCTCTGGGAATCTGAATGATGCAATAACTAAATGGTCAAGCCTCAGGTATCTATCCCTGTCTCATAACAAATTCAGTGGAAGCCTACCTAGTTGGTTATTCACTTTCGAAGCAATTCAAATGATGGATTTCTCAGGCAACAAATTCTCTGGCTTCATTCCGGATGGTAACTTCAACATTAGCTTGTATTTCAACAATGGAGACATTGTTCGAAGATTGCCTGCCGAGCCATTTTCTGGGATGCAAAATGTGGGAATGAAAATATCAGTTTTGGTTGTTGATAGCAATGAATTAAGCTTCAGCTATCATCTGTCTTCAGCTGTTGGAATCGACTTATCAGATAATTTGTTACACGGGGAGATTCCAGAGGGCCTATTTGGGCTGCAAGGTCTAGAATACCTGAACTTATCATACAATTTTCTTGATGGTGACATTCCAGGTTTAGACAAGATGTCAAGTTTAAGGGCTTTGGATCTGTCACATAATTCTTTGTCAGGACAAATTCCAGGGAACATCTCCAGCCTTAAAGATCTCAGACTCTTAAATTTGTCATACAACAGCTTCTCTGGATTCGTTCCGAATAAAGAGGGCTATTGGAGGTTTCCAGGAGCATTTGCTGGAAATCCAGATTTATGTGTGGAGTCCTCTGGTGGAGAGTGTGATGCAGAAAGCCTGCCAGCAGTGCCAGGGAAGGCATCTGAAGAAATGGAGGGTCCAATTTCTGTGTGGGTCTTCTGCCTCAGTGCTTTCGTTAGTTTTTATTTTGGTCTTGTGGTTCTTTGTTGTTCTAAAAGAGCAAGAAGTTATTTTCTCCAGACAAAAGTTTAATCCAAATTCTGTTGTGAGTGAACTATTTGTACATTCCTGTTTCAGTTGCAGACTTATGGTAGCCTACTTCTCTTAAGGGGATGAGCTTTGCTCTTTGTATTGCACAAAATTTTATTTTGCAGTTATTGCATTTCATTTTATTAATATTTTTCAAATATATGGATTGTGCTAATGAAAACAATTTCATACCATAAAGTTTTTTTTTTAAGTAAATTGATCCTTTCATCCTTGTGCGATTTGATAATGATTCAAGTTGGGAGTAAGTTTTCATATTTACTGATCTAAAGCTTCAAGTACAAATAGAAAAAAGTGAATTTTCATATTCACTTATCTGAAGCTTTAAATGCAAATAGAAATTCTTACATTATCGAAGAAAGAACATCTTTAATGCTACAATATGGCTCAATAATATGAACTGAATTAGAAACCAAAAATAAAATGAATACAAATTAAAAAAGAAAAAAAAAAGTCAACTCATCTGCAACCATCCACTAGACTGCAAATGTTATAAAATTATATGCCACTGTAAATGCAGATGGCACTTTAGAAAGCTAGTTTAATTTCTTTAGCTAAAAGATCTGCAGGGGGAAGTCTAGAACCGGAGGGAAGCATCAAAATTACTTCTCATGGTTTACATCCTAATATTTAATAGGCCCATCAAGGCTCCCCGATGCAAACTGGAAAAAAAAAAGAGTTTCTGTCAAATAAGGGCTCATTGAACAAATATCAGAGGTTCAAGGGCTCAATTGAACCAAATATCAGTCATTAAATTTTTCACTGCAAAACTAAAATCTAACCTGTTGAACAATCGGATTGGTTGAAGTGGTGAACTCATCAGTCATCCCTTGCCAAACAACCTTTCCTTTATATAGAAACAACAACCTACACACACAAAATAATTAGGACTTGGGAAAATATAACCAGAACACAGCAGTTTCTGATGCAGCTAACCTGTCTACATCCCTTCTAATGGTACTATGTTGATGAGTAACAACCACATAAGAAGCAATCTTCCCTGGCTTCCCAAGCACGTCCTCCCCCCTCATATGGACAGAACGGATGAGGTCTTCTACCACAGTAGATGCAATTGGATCAAGTCCAGCAGTTGGTTCATCATATAGAAGTACCTGCTCAGGAAAGAGAAACGACTGTTAAGAAAAAGGAAAGAATCTAAGTTGAGTTTTCTGATATTAAGTGTGATACAGGAATTAAAGCTATGCATAATTTTTTCCGGTCACCATGACAGGGGAAACCAAGATTTCATAAATGGTCAAGTCCCCCAGAATGAACTCATACCTTTCCATCACATAATGTTTCCAAAAAATTAGCATACAAATTTCCATCACTCTGTTAAAGGCAAAATCTACCATCCACCGGATGCACATAAGAGGAAAAGATAGCAAGGTATACTACTGTTGCTACTTGCTATATTCCACCAATGTGCCGAATACTGGAAAAATGACAGCAATACATTTTTTTCAACAGTGTTTCTGAAAAAATGTGTGCTAGCTGGAAAGCAATGCTATTGAATTGCAGCCATATATACAAACAATAAAGGTTACTGCAAATCACCTTCACCAAAATAAAGGCTGACAATCACTTTGTTGCTTAACATACCTCTGGCTCGATAGAGTCCTTTGTGATATCAAAAATTATAGATCGTGCTAAGGCAACTCTTTTCTTCATTCCGCCAGACAACTCAGAAGGCAATCGGTCCTCAACTCCCTGATGAAAAAAAATGTAAGAGTTTCCATCAATCAAAAACTAAATGGCCCTGTATCTGCAGAGGAAATATTAGGATAAGAGAGGAGGGAAAGGGATGCTGAGGACATATAGTTGGCATTCAGCAAGAAATGGTTAGCAACAAGACTGAAAGACAAATTTTAAGCCTTGACAGGATCGTATTTCATTGATTGAAATAACTAAAAAAGAAAAGTTAATGCATCGGAAGGGAAGATAACTATGATGCCCTAACCTGTTAATTTGGGCCTATAGTAAAAAATGTTGACCCCTTTCTATATAGCTGAGAAGATGGTCAGCTGATATTGACAAACTTTAAATTTATAATCCAAGCTTACCTTCAAACCTACAGCAGCCTAAGTATCTTTCACAAGCTCAGAGATCTGTTCGTCGCTCATGCTTGAGTTTTCATATCTAAGCAATTTGAGAACATTAAAATTCAGGCATTCTTTTTACTTTAAAAACATATTATCAATTCGAAATCCTAATGAGAAAAGAGTAATGTTGGAGATTTCTTACAGAAGGAAACCAACATTTTCATGTACGGTCAAAGAATCAAAAAGTGCTGCACTTTGAAACACCTGTCGCATCAGTGGGTGAGATATTAAATTACTAACAGAATGGAACAAGATCATATTCACATTTGCAACTCAATCAAAATTTACCAGTCCAATTCGAAGCCCTGACATATCTTGATCTTGATCACTGACCAAACCATCTCTCTTTCTACCCCGTATATAAACCTCACCCTGCTCAACAGATATTAGATATACTAGTCTATATATAAAGAGTATCTACAGACAAAACCGAGACACATTATGTACTATGATACCAATACAATTAAGCAAATATTGGAGCACATGAAACCAGATTTGATTGTTTATATTTACCTTATCTGGAGCAAGAAGTCCTGCAATAATCTTCAATATTGTAGATTTCCCAGTACCTGAAGGTCCAATTATTCCAACTGGTTCACCATGTCTAATCTATACAAGAGAAGAAAATGGATGTAAAGGGGGGAAATCCAAACATGATGCAAAAATAGAAAAAAACCTAGATTTAGTTGATTCGATAATAATCTTCTAATAATGGTTCTAGTTTACTAGCACTACATCTAAGCCTTAATCCCTACTAGATAGGGAATGATTCTAGTATACTATTGCAAAATAATCCAAATTTAAAAATATGCCTAATTTATCCAAATGAAAAATAAAAGAATCTAAACAAATAAACAGTATGTTTTTTCAATGAACGTCAAGAGAAAAGTTAAAATGAACTAGATGCCACTTCAAAACTTTTCAGGAGACCTATAATACCAATACAGCCATCACACACAAATGCTGAAGCTTTCCACCCAACAGGGACATTCCAGAACGTTGTTCCTTCAGGCTTGTGATTATTAGATAACAATTCAACAGGCAAAAACAATCAGCCAATATTTCGTACATAAACCTTGCTTGTACTTAAACAGGGCCAGATACTTTATTAGGTAATTCTTGGAACAAAATTCAAAATCTTGCATCTGAGGCACTCGAATTCACCTCGAAGTTCACACCTCTCAATATATGCTTCTCCCCAAATGACTTGTATACATTTCTACAATCAATTAGAACATCAGAATCATGCTCTGGTTCCAATGCTGTTCCTAAATGCTCCGATTTGTATGAATCCTAGTAAAATATATAAAAGAACATCAGAAAAACTAAAACATTCTAACATAAACACAAGGAGAAAGACAGAATGTTGCAATGAAGTTCAGAATCCTATTAAACACAAGAACTGAAAAAGAAAATTCAAGAAAAAAAAAATAATAAAAGCATAAATTCTAACATTGAATTTGGTTGCAGAACGTTCCTCACTCCCTATGTTCCGTGGAGGTGCCATACAAGCACAGACAACTTTTATTGGCCTATGACAGGACGAATTAATGGTGTCTCTTCTCCAAATAGAGAATCCAGTAGACCAAGCAGCGGAATGGGATCTACTAGCAGGAAGTAACATTGAACTGGAAAAGGAAACCACAGTTTGAGGAGGCATCTGAGGTTCCGGCTGGTGATATTACAGAAACAGAAGCACACCCTGATCGATCCTCAAGCCAAAAATTTACCAAAACATAGACAACAATCAAACTGGGAAATGTTTTGTTTCTTCAGCAGACCCAGGATCAATAATGGGCAAGAAATCAGAAAGGAATCGAATTTCAGCATTAAACCGAAATTCAAGTATATCGAGAAAATTGGATTCGGTGTAAAACAAATTTGAATCTTTGAAAAAACCCAAGTCAATTAACACGTTGCTTACCCCAAATCAATCAAATTTGTCCCAGATGAGGTATCAAAGAAACAAGAAAAGTTAGCCAAGAACAAGAAAATTATAGGTTGTGTATGTAAACAAAACGTCTATGTTGTGATTTTATAAATTGTAATAAAAGAACTTGTGGATCGTTTTCTTGGTAGGCGATGCTTATGACTAGACTAGGGATGGTCCGCGAAAAGTGCCAACTCGACCGATTATATATATTAGGCTAAGTGTATAAATTTGTATCAAAATTATATTTTACTGAGTGAATCGTCATCAATTTTGGCTAAATGTAAAAAATTTATCAAATTTTAAATTCAATATAATTAAATTTTTTATATATTAGATATTTTAAATAAAAATTATGTAATTTGGTTTAGAGAGATGACTCGCTCTATTATACATAATTTATGTGTCAATTTGTATTGAGTTTAAAATTTACTAAATTATTTGCATTGAGTCAAAGTAATATATATACTAATTTACATTTTTAGCTTATATATTACAATTCGAATCCATTTCAAATACATTGAAAATTTAATGTCAATATATGTATCTTTTTCAAATTCAATTAACATTATTCGATTAATATCCGAATTTAATTATTTATTTATTATTTAAATTTTTTTAAAATAAAATTAAAACTAACTAAATAATTAAAAATTTTAAAATATAAAATTAATCTATTATAAATAACTATAAATTCAAATAAAAAAATAAAATAAAACATAAAATCTAATTCAATCTATTCAAATTAAAATAATTTATCAATTATTCAAAAATAATATTAAAAACAATAAAATTAAATATTTATTATTATGATATAAAAATTATATTTCAATCTAAAATTTAGAAAAATATATCTTAAATTTCAGTTATTTTTGCAATTCATCAGTCTTTAAAAGCATATAAAAATAATTAATTATATTTATTAAATTACAATAAAATAAACTATATATATATATGATCGGATAGCAAGTATCTGATAATCTCTATCCATACTCTACCCAAATTCATGATGAGTTTAAAAATTACTATACAAACTTATTCTAAAAATCTAACAGAATTATTCATCAGAGTTAAATGAATATGGATAGATGTGGACAAATTATATTATGGATCCCGGTCTATATTACAATATAGATTATGATTTATTTACATGTGTGGCATTTTTGGCACAATTATATGGTTATGTTCTTTTCTATTATGCTCTTTCTTTCTTTCTTTTTTGACGCGATTTTTGTGTGTGTATTATTATGTTCATCATTTTCCATTATTTTATCTATTATTCTCTATTCTCTATCATTTTTGTGTTTTTCATATATAATTTTGTATCAATTTTTTATTTTTCTAGTGTGTTTTGATTTGATTTTTTTTGTTGCGTTTTGAGTTACCTATAAATCAAAATAAAAAAAATATCAATTAAATTAAATACACAAAAAATAAAAAATAAAAAGAACATGTATTAATATAAAAATGAATATTTATTAATAAACTAATAAACTTTTACTTTATTTCTAACGAACTTACAATTATATCCATTAAATTAAATGCACAAATAAATAAAATAAACTTGTATTAATATAAGAAATAAACATTTATTAATAAACTAATAAACTTTAAATTAATTTTAATGAACCTACAGTTTTTAACTAATAAACCTATCTCAATAAGCTAATGAATATTTACTTTATTGCTAATGAATAATAAACAGTTAATAATAAATTTTTACTTTATTTTTAATGAACTTACAATTATATCCATTAAATTAAATGTACAAATAAATAAAATAAACTTGTATTAATATAAGAAATAAATATTTATTAATAAACTAATGAACTTTTATTTTATTTATAACGAATTTATAATTTATGGTATCAGAGACACGGTTTTGTTTATAGTGAGAACTTTTGTATATGGTTATGTTTAGATTCACGGTTAGATAAGTTTTGTACTCATGGAAATCAACTATATTCCTATCAATACAATGTATGCTCCTCTCTCTTGCCCCTTCTTCTTTTTCCTTCAAATTCATTTTTGGCAGTAAAATAGATTTTTTTTATGAACTTCATTATATTCCCGATGAAAAGAAAACTCTAGTTACTGAGATTTCTTTTTTCAGTTTCTATGATGCTTACAACCGTTCAAAAACTACTTGAAAGACACATTTCAAGTCTCTTGTTCAAAAACCTAACAAATCCGTTAAAGAATATGTTCAATCATCTTCCTTTGACCACTATACAATCAAAACCATAGGAGAAGAACAATTCATCTCCGTAGAACCTCTACAGAAAAAAGAAGGTTTCTCCCACCTTCATTTTGATGTTATTCATCTTGCCCTTTCCTATCATGGAAGGAAAGGATTACCAGTCTTCGTCCGATTAGCTTTATTGGACACCAAATATCTCCAGTATCAACATGTTGTTATTGGTACTGTCGAGACCTCTCTCAATGCCGGGACAATATTGTTTACCTTTTATCCCAATTTCAACTTATTCCTTGAAGATCCTCATGTGCTCTCAGCACTCAAGGTTCAAGTTCAAATTACTGGTGCTCTCCAAATTGTGTCTGCTACAACTGCTACTCTCCATTATCAGCTAATTTATAGAGTCCAGAATCATGCTCTGGACCTTTCAGCTCCTATCTCAAATGATGCTTTGTTCATTGTAGTAGAATGCACAACATATTCCAACTTGCGTGCATATCCCCTGACAAATCTCTAGGGATGAATTAGTTAAGTTGTTACATGACACTTGGGTAACAAATTATGAGAAAATTCATAGCACATCTCAGCCAATTCAGAATCTAGAATCCTGTTTTACAAGAAAGACTGATGGTATTGTAGAAACAAAGTTTATCAAGAACTCATAATCCAGCTCTAATACTTCTATATTTGCAACTTAGTTTATGATTGAACAAGTCTCTTTGGAGGAAAATTTGCAAGTTACTGATTTTAATTCAGCTAGAAAGCCTGTTTATGCTATGTTTCAGGGAGATCATAAAGTCCTAGATGTGAACTGTCAATGTGAATATTGTCAACATGATGCTATTTATAAAAGTGATGATGATTCTTCTAAGAAGAAGAAGAAAAAGAAAAATTATTTGGGTTCTAACAAAGTCATGAGGAGAAAATTTGATTATCATGATCCATCTATTGGGCTGTTAGAATAACCATTTGGAAAGTATGATTATATTATGCACTATTCTGAACCACTGTCTTTCAGAAGCAAGATGTCAACACCAACCTATCCTGATTGGGATGAACATCTACTGGAGCCTCTACAGTCTCCTGAGCCTTCAGCTCCAGCTCCTCCTCTTTAAATCTACAATAAGGGTTTGAGATGGCTTAAGAAGTATGAGCCTCAATGGATTTCAAAGGTTGTTCCTCCTCCTCAACCCATCTTGGTTCCTCCAATTTGTATGTTTCAACCAACTGGAGATGATTTTCCCTCTCCACAAGAGAGTATGATGGATCCAGTTAAAAACGTCAAAAGGATTCTATATGTGCGATCTCCAGGACTAGATGCCCAAGGGAGACCATGAGAAATTACATTTGGAGAGTCTGTACTTAATTGGCAGATTGAAAATGCTTTGGTTCAGAATTTTACTTTAAGAAGAATTGAAATTAAAGGAGATATTGTTTCGATTGAAGTAAACCTAATTAAGTTCTCCATAATGAATCAATTCAATTTTCAGCAAGAGTTTATGATCAAGCTGAAAAAATAGATTATGACTCTCCATAATGACCTGATGTAGATGATAAGAAATCAGGTTTCTGGCCCGACCTTTAAATAAAAACATGAAGAAATTACAAAGTTGAAACAACAGTTGTCTCAGGTAGAAAGAGATTTGCATGTCAAAATCCAATAACACTTTTGCCTTTACCAGTACTCTACCCTTACCAAAAACCACTATATCATTTACTCATGTCAATCCTAATATTGACCCAATCCTTCTTCAATATGAAAACTTCCAAAAAATGCTTCGTGCACAACTTCATAAGACTAAGCCACAAAAAAAGAAGTAAACTACTTCTGCTCCTCCTCCTGTTCAACCTATACATACCACTACTTCATCCTTAGCACTTCCTCATAGACCTAGAAAAGAACTTGAATCCCAACCTCTTAGCCAATTTTCTTTAGATTCTCAAGATCCTTTCCAATACATAGCCCAAGAACCCTTTCAAAATGAATAAGATACCTTTACCCAAGACCATCTTAGTAACACCACTTTTGATGATGTGCAAGATACTTCAGATTCAGTCTCTGAATCTGGAACTAGTTTCTCCACATTTCCCTTTACTGAGACCATTTCTTCTTTTATTAGCACTGCTGAATCTACTACCACAGCTCTATCCATAAAAATGGCAAGCCCAGCTGGTCCAACTGAAACAGCCTCTATTGGGTTTTCTATGGTTGTTAATCCTACAGAAGCTTATTTCATAGAACTATCTGAGGATGACACTACTGGTCTTACAATAGTTCCTCTAAAAGAAAGTAAAGCAAAACCTGTCAATAGTTCGTAGTTTTCAATGGATGATATTCCTCATCATCAACGACGAAATTGTCTTTTAGAAATATTGGCTTGGATGGAAACAAAACAACAAGTGGGGACCTTTATCCCTGAGATTCTCTAAGAACTCACTACTAGATTTGTTGGAAGTTTGAAAGAATAGTGGTTGCGAACTCCTGAAGATAACAAGATACAGTTTCACCAAATTAATTCTCTTGTTAATGCTTTGTGACATATTGAAAATGAATTTGTTAGTAGCTCTATAGATCTCATAGAAACAGTTCTATGGAGTTCTTTCAATTAAGATGTTGTTCTTTAAAGAGAAAATATTTGGACAATCACTATCAAAGAGTTTGCTTAAGGTATTATCAATTAGGTGCTGGAGATGTTAACTTAAAACAACAGTTTATTTTCTCTATCCCAGAAGAACTAGGTGATGCAACTCTTAGATATTTTTGCAAACAAGGAATCAGTTTTTGAGATTTATCTCTATCTCAGATTTATCAAAAGATGCTTATGGTCCTAGAAGAATTATGTACAATAAGAAAGAAAGTTAAGGAAGCTCTCCATTAGAGTAACAAGAAAGATATGGATTCCTTATGTCACAGATCATATTTCCAAATCAAGTATGCCAAATCAAAAGACTGTGATTGCAAGCATTGTAAGAAAAATAATCATTTCAAGAAGTACAAACAGTCTTATTCCTCTCCTCACAAAAAGAAGAAATTCAAGTTCTTCAGGAGAAAACAAAAAAGACACAAGAAGACGAATCGCTGCTATCTTTGTGGTAAAAAGGGACATTATGCAAAACAGTGTCCTAATAGACCCAAACAAGCAATTCAGCTCATTCAACAGATTCATGATCAATATGATATGGATCTGGAAAAGGATGTCGATGTCGAATCTTTGTTCTTTAAAGAATATGACTTATCTCCTGATTCTTTTATATGAATAAAAAATGAAGACAATGATTCTGATATTGAAGAAAGTTTTCAAATTGAGTCGAATTTGCCTTATCATATTGAAACCATATCCTAAAAATCCAAAAAAATCACATTCCTTCTTGTCCAGTCTAACTCTTCATTAGTAAATATGAAAAGCCAATCAAGGTTATTGCTTTCATAGATACTAGTGCATACCGAACTATAGTCAATCTAAAACTCATTTCAGACCATTTCTAGAAAGCTCATACCTAATTTTTTAAAGCTGCTAATGGAGATTATTTCTCCATAAGCCTCATAACAATAAAGGCCATCAAAATCCAATTCCTGCCTAATTGTTTTGTTTGGACCCTAATCTTATGCTCAGCCTTACCTAAGAAAGACATCCTAATTAGATTTGATGTTATCAGCCAACTTCCTCGGTTATCCATTGAAAGCCAAAGTTTAAGATCAAAAAAATGGTTTCTTCCTTATACCTCTGCACCAAACTTATTCACAGTCTCTTTGGTATCCCATTTTGATGATCTCAAAGCCCAGCTCATTAAAAACAGTTGTGCTAAAAGTTATATAGACTTTGTTCTCAAGTGTTTTAGTCCTTTGTGGACCCATTCAGAATTCTTCGTCTCTTTGCCTTTCAAACAGAATGAAGATATTAATCCTACCAAGGCTATTCATCCTGGAATGAATCCAGAAGATCAAGCCTTAACGGTCCAAGAGTGTTCTCAGTTGTTACAATAAAGACTAATTGAATCAACCAAATCAAATTGGGCATGTCAAGCTTTTTATGTCAATAAGCGATTTGAACAAGTTTGAGGAAAGAAACAGCTTGTAATTGATTATAAGCCATTGAACTATTTTCTCAAAGATGATAAGTTCTCTTTGCCCAAAATATCGTTTTTTATGACATTCCTCAAAGATGCCAAGATCTTCTCCAAATTCGATCTCAAATATGGCTTTTAGCAACTTAGCATTAATCCTGAAGAAAAATACAAAACAACTTTCTGCATTCCTAATCATCACTATTAGTGGACATTTATGCCATTTGGCTTGAAAGTGGCCCCTTCACTATTTCAGAAAGTTATGACATGTATCTATGAGCCAATCTTATTTGCTGCTTTAATCTACATTAATGACATCCTTCTCTTTTCTAAGGATGAGACAACACATTATCAATTATTGTAGAAGTTCATGAATCTCAATGCTTAGTATGAGATTATGCTATCATAAAAGAAGATGCATATTGGTAGACAAGAAATAGACTTTCTTAGCATAACTTTTAAAAATGACATTTATTAGCCATGTCCTCATACAAGCCAAGAGTTACTACAATTTCCTAATACTAACTTCTCAATAAAGCAAGTTCGCTAGTTTTTTGGTGTGATCAAATATGCTAGGAACTTTGGTCCTCAGTACACTTAGTGCGCTTATCCATTACAGCAATTATTGAAAAAGATGACACCTCCTTGGACAGATGCCCAGACCTAGGCTATAAAGAAGTTAAAGGAGATCTGCTCGAATCTCCCACCTTTACACATACCAACAAGTGGACAAATGATCATTCAAATTGATGCGAGTAATGAATATTGGGGGGCTATCCTTTTAGAAGAAAAAGCAGGAACCAGACAAATTTATGCCTATGCCAATGGTAAGTTCAAGGACTCTGAATACCATTACCATTCTACTTTCAAGGTAATCTTAGTGGTGAAGAATAATATCAAGAAGTTTGAATTTCACCTTATTTTCTTGTCCTTATGGACTGTTCTTCCTTTCTAAAAATCCTTGAGTTTAAAGGAAAACATGTCCCACACTTTCAGTTGCTGAGGTGGAATGAATGGTTTTCTAAGTTCTCCTTCTATGTTCATCATATAAAAAGAGACCAAAACCTCATCCCGGATTTCTTATCAAGACCGTTCCAAATATATAAGCCTCTGAATTTGATAACATATGTTCAGACCATCTCTATAATTTACATGGTGGCAATCCAAATTCAATGGGTGACCAGAAGTATCCTTCTGGTTGGTCTTTCACTAAAGCAATGACCAAAGAGCAACAAACTGAGCAAATTCTAATGGCTTAATACTCAGCTATTAGGGAGCATGGAAAAGACATATGTCCTCCTTGAGGTGTTCAATCCACAATACTCATTCATAGAGGTGTTCAAAATTTCCACCGAAAGACTATTTCCATAACATAGTCTTCATATATTATGGTTTTTGTGTTCCATTCATTTTATGGCATTTGAATTCTATCTTCTTAGATGGTATAATTTGTTAGGCCCAGGAGTTGCCAGAAAATTTACGTAAGTTCTTAAGCTGGTTCCGTCCTTTGGATGTCTGGAAACAATTCTTTTTTAAGGTTCTCCATGACAATTGGAACGTGGATATCCAAGTTAAAGAAGTTCATAGTATTATCTTCCTTAAATGGTATGAACACTATGCCTTGTTTGAAGTTTACCAGACCTTTCCATATTCTGTATGGGAAAATTGTGACAGTTACCCTTTAGAAGTCAGAGAACTACAAAGATAAATTGCTGCAAAGAATCATTATATTCCCAAATCACTTTGGCCTCTGTATCATGAGGAAGCCCATTGGGAAGAAATTCAATCAGAACACAAGGTACAATTAGAAAATGCCAAACATGCTAATATGTCGATAAAGTCTTCTCATTCGGCAGGACCTTCTGAAGCAGGACCCTCCAAACCACGGGTGCCTAATCCCACATCTTCAATCTCTAGATCTGATGACAGCTATACATACATGAATTTCTCTCATAGTCATGAGCCCATTAGTGGGAAATGACTATTCTAATTATCTGAAGGAATCTTTTACTTTACCTTTGTAAAATAAGTATGTTTATCGATTTCTACTTTCCGAGTCAGAAATCTTATTCTCTTTGTTAGTTTATAATAATAATTTTAGTAAGTGCTTTTATGAGATGTCTTCATAGCATAGTTTATATCCCCTTATATAAAAGGAGAACTTATTTCATTTTGAAATCAAGTTGAAGTAAATAAAATTCTCTCTAAGTTTTCAATTATCATATGTTTCTAAACTTCTTTTCTTTATCTGATCAATATATAAACCCTCCATATCCTTTATTTATTTACATAATCATTTACTATGATTTCAATACAAATTTAGAATTCTCTTCAATATATAGGAACAAAAAAATGCAAGGAGACTGCACAAGTGGTTCAAATTATTGGAGAGAGGGCTTTTATGGTATTATTTATTAATAAATTGATAAATATTTACTTTATTGATAATGAATCTAAAATTTTAAAACAAAATGAGTATGTAGTAATTAAATTAATAAACTATTACTTTATTTAAAATGAATTTATAATTTATAACAAATAAATTTTTTTTAATAAATTAATGAACATATTTATAAATATATAATGAATATTTATAATAAATTTATATGAAACATATATAGAAATCTATAATATAACAACAATTAAATATGGATAGCTGTATAACTCGTACCGGTTGATACTTTGACATGACTTTTGCTTTCACTAGTCACTACACATCCCAAAATGGATCTTATTCCCCGATCCGTCGACGAATCTAAAATGGGCTTACAAGCCCATATTTCATATTTCGTTGTCGTTGAGGGTTTATACGACGTCGTTTAATATAAGCGCGACAAATTGACAAAACAAACGACGACATATTACTCACCGTTGATTCATTGAAGAGACCAGAAGATATCTTAGATTCTTAAGGGTCTTCCTTTCAACCACCGTTCTTTCTCTCTCTGATCAGAAAGTTCTCATCTTTGTTATATTATTACAATTATTTATCTTCATAAAAAGAAGTACAATTATTTATGCAAGTATGAGCGTAACTCAATTCGCTATGGTACGTTCCATACAAATCTATCTCCAAGTTTTCAGCTTTATTTTGTTCTCTCATATTTTCTATTTAATTTATAAAATTTTGGAAGTTAATTTTCAAGAACATGACTTGAAGGTGGAGGAATTGGCCTTTCTTGTTAGAGATAATCTTCCTTGCAAACATCTCGTGCTGTCTATGGAAGATGCTTTCGTTAACTATCTTCAGGACGATAATGGGTCGGTTACGGTAGCCTTGTATTTATAATATTTTCTATTTGAATTTTGTGCTCTTCTAAAGAAGATTATGGGCTTGCAGCACAGATGGGATTCTAGAGTTGGAGCCAATGGATCCATACAGTCGCCTGCTCCTCCATCGCCTTGCAGATATATTTGGGTATTTTTCTGTTTTTGAACTATAGAATTAAAGTTTTCTTCCTTTTATATATATATATATATATATATTAATGTTTTTAATTGTTGCTTTGGCGCTAGATTTGCTCATGTATCTGTTGGCGAAGGAGATGAACGGCATTTAATTTTAGAGAGATGCCCAGAGACATCAGTGTATGTGAAGTCTCTCTGACCTATAATTTGTCACTGAAAAGATTTTTGTTATATTATCCCCTTATGGACATAATGGGTCAATTTGTAGGGTGTATATGATGTTTAATTTTCAAATTTTCTATTGTTAATTGACTTGACAGAAATTCTGATGTAAATTTGTCTCCTCACTTGTTAATTCTTGTGTGTACTTGACATTGCTTTGTGTATTGATTATTTTTCAAGTTGGCTTTTACCTTAATTCATCTCATATTAGTTTCTGGGACGTTTGGTATGTCTTCCTTCTCCGAGCCTTAATTTTGTCATGGGTGGGTGGATATTTGTGCACAGTCGTGTGTACGGTATACTCTCTGTGCTTATGATTAAAGTTTTAAGTTGGATTCATCAATAGTGTGCATAGTAATCATAGATCTGTGGACTCTTAAGCTGTGTGCATTACATTGTTGAATAGATAATATGTCTGTTGTAAAATGGCTAATTGGTGCTTTTACACGTTAACTTTAATGTTGTTCAAATTTTAAGGCCATTCTTTTGTTCTCTCTTAGAAAACCCTAGAAAGCAAAATATTTGATATGCATAATGCATGTTCTTTTTGTTAGGAAATAACATAATCTACATTTCAAGGTTTTGGCAATAGTCATAATCTTCTTCTTCTTCTTTTTTTTTTTTTCATAACTCATATACTGTGTTGCAGTCCGTCCATCCTAGTCAGTGACATCTTATTTCAGTATGATGAATCTCAGCCTAATACAACATCTCATCAATTACTAAGGAGAGATAGTGCTGCTCCAGGTAAAAGTTTTTCTCTCCTTCCTTTTGGGTCTCATAAAATGTTGTTCCAGCTTTGGGACCTGGAGATACGGGCCACAAACTTGCTGAAATCCTCTTGAAGGCAAGATTTGAAAACTGCATAGAAGCGGCCTTCTATTTCCTTGCATGTAATATTCATAAAATAGCCTACTATTTTTAGGTAAGGGTCTTGTGATGTTGTTTGAGATTTGGTTCTAGAAAGAGACCCAAAAAATTACAAACTGGTCAACAACTTGAATGACCTGGACCATTCAAGTTACAAAAGGCCCTCATTCGTGGCTCTACTAGCCCATTTTGTACAACTTCCTTGAGGGCAGAGGGTAGACAGAATAAAATCCGAGTTGTTACTGCTCATTCCTATTTTGCAACTTATAGCATTAGGGATATGACTATGATGGCAAATTAAAAGTAGAGATGATAATTTTGGGAATAAAGGGAGTTCTCACTGGTAGAAGAGTTTTGTGTTTTTTTTATTGTGATATTTTGTGAGAACAACTGATTGTTGGAGGACATTACATGCTGTCCACGTGCTACATACTTGAACATCTTGCAACATAGTTTTTAAATGTCAAGAAGCGCCTACTTGTTTTTATAAGAGTTGAGGTACACTACAAGTTGCACAGTGACTTTTTTGCCCCCATCCCTTTTTTGGTTCTCTTTCATTCTGTGTGCATTATATGTTACTGTTAGTAATAACTCGTGCTTGCTTCAGTGCTGAAGGCAGAGTCACCATCTTTTCTTACACTTGAGGAGAGAGAAGCAGCTTATTTGGCAGCTCGTGAACGGATTTTTTCAATGGATGTCGGAGAGATGAAACAGCTTCAGAAGCAAAAACCACGAAGTGTTCCTGTGGTTGCACGTCGAATGATTGCTCATGCTTTGGGCCAAAAAATAAGTGCAAGTAATCAAGATATGTCTGTTACGAGTTGTAAAGAATATGAAGTGCAAGCCATTGAGTTGAATGTTCAAGATGAAGATCAAATTGAACTGAACTCTAACTTGGAAGCTTGCAAGGAAACCATTTTGCAGCCTCAGAAAAACATCATTTCACCCCATAAAGCAAAGAGCGATAACCGTGAATGCAGTGCATCATCACCTGGTCAAAGGAGTTTGCCTCATGAACCACCTGAGAAGAGTTCTACTAACATCAGCATATCTGATGGATCAAGTAGAAATCGTGTTAAGGAGTACTCAAAAGAGGAACACATGGGAGCTGCAAAGAGGATGTTTGCTCATGCCTTGGGACTACAATCAACAAGAGGTGGTCTTGCAAGATGCAGTGCGAGGAAGCAAGTTGATGAGGAGTGAGGATTGAACAGTTTTTTGATGCAACATATTGGTTTTGTGTTGTCTGTTGGACTCCAGACGAGAGATCTACAATTTTCTATATCAACCACCTGCTTGTTAATGGTATGTAAGCAGAAGAGGCCTTGATGAACTTTTTGAAAAAACTACAGAACAAATGGATCGAGAGGTAAAGAATCACTACTTGAATCTGCACCAGCCTTTGGATCCCTTCTGGAATTGCTCTTCAAAGAGGGTGGTTTTATGGTTAAGCTAGTGTGGCACACATCATATAATGTTTCTGTTATCCTGGAAGAGCCATGTCAGCTGAAGACAGGACCTACCGGTTACCGTTGATTAATTGAACCCTAATGCAGCGTATTAATATCGAGTTTTTTGTTCAGTTTTAAACAGTCTGTTTGTATGAAGGGGATATAAATTATTTTGATTACCTTTCAAAAATGGAGTCTACCTAATGCTACTGGCCGTATTATGCCTTGGAAGGTGGGTACCGATGTAACTGATGCGTGAATTATTATCCGAAACAACACATTTTCGTAGAAGCAAGCGCTGTTGAATTTATTTCTCTTGTTATTGTCATTAACCATTTCCTTTGAATAACTAGTTTTTCCTTCTTGAATTTGGAGCAAATGATAATAGCAACTGCAGAGATCTATATGAGCTTGTTGGTGGAATGAAATGAAGATTCTGCAAGGACTCCAAAGACAGGCAGACTTTTCACTTTCAGAGAATTGATTGAAAAACATAACATGTCGAATAATATTTCTCATGTACTCTATAAAATTGGTATTAAGATCTAAACTAAAAACTTATAAACCAAGCAATAGCTTTTTTGTGTCGTGATTCTGCTTATTCTTGCCTCTCTGAATTCCAGTTGACTAGGATTGGAATTTGGAGGACTATGGTGACAAAAGAGTATCACTTTCAAAAGGATAATCATGTAGCACTGCAAGTCCTGTGTTCTAGATCGTGAAATGAAATGAAAAAATTGGTCACCGAGAAGGCAAGAACAGTATAATCCTACACCAACTTTCAAAAATTATTTTAGTTATAAAATAAAAATTGATGTAATTTTATATTACAATTTACATAGTTGAAATACCGTCAATAATATGCTATGATATATTTAATGTTCAACAGGCACTAATCCTTTCTGATGATAAACATGGCAAGGACAAGATTCCAAACTTGGAGAATGAAAAATGAACTTAGGAAAGTATGTATCACTGTCAGGCAGAAACCTACATGGTTCCAATTTCCAAAATATCACATAGCAGGGTTCCTCCCTCTTTTTTCTCTTATATGCAAGGGGACATGATTGAATATTTGCAATTCTGAAACTACAAGTTAAATTTCCAAGTATCTATCCACTCCTTGACTAAATAATACCCATGAACCATCAAAACCAGAAAAAAAGAAAAAAATAACAACAATAATGAAAACACCCGACCAAAAAGCGCAAATTGTCCGTATCATCAGATAAAGAACATGTCCCTCAACAAATTCAATTCTGGTACCACGTGAATTTCATACTCTGTTTCTTCAAGCAATGGCCAGAAAAATGCCAGATTTTGCCCCCACTCTTCAGTTCATGCAGGGATTTCGTGATGGATCTAATGCGCAAAGTGATTTGTATGCAAATTTATCTTTTGCAGGATAGAATATGCAAACATTTTCAAACACTCGATTTTAATTTTGATGGTAATCCAAGTAGAACAGAATAACTTCCATTAGCTGCTTTTTAACTTCAAGCATGTTACGTGTGACTCTCCAATAAGGAAGACGGTGATTTTGAAGCTAAAGTATGAAGCAATGACCGAGTAGCCAGAAGTTTTTCCCTCAGAAAGACATTGTAGTTATACAAATGCAGGAGGTTCTTCTGAATATCAGAAATCTCTACTTGAGATCCAGTTTGGAATTCTGCGAATAAAAGCAACATCACATAAATAAAGCAATTAAAAATTGGCATAACCCAGTATTTAAAATGGAAAGTGGAAGATGTTGAATATCAGTTCTACTCCACATTCAAACGTCTCTACTAATCAGAAAAAATCTATAAAACCATTTCCATGCAGCTAATGTGTGATTTTTACAGCATTTTACGAATGATGTTTTGGACCCTATCAATTTTTAAACTTGTAGATAAGGTTGATAATTTGATCCAAATCCTTGTTTGGTGATGGGAATCATTCTTTTTGTTTATCAATTAAGGTGAGTACATACTCTATTTTTCTTTTCTTTCTTTAAGGATAAAAGAGTAATTTTATCAATATAGGCAATTCCAAAATTCCAGAACCTGTCCTCCAAAAATATTGAGTACAATATGACTTGACTTTTATGATCTCATATAACGAACATAGGGGACAACCTTATGTAGCCTCAGCTTACACATACAGTACAATACAACCCCTTTGTTCCCCTCCCCTTAAGATGAGTTACCCTTCTATTTTCTGCAGATTTGAACTCAAACCATTCCTACTCATTAACTAGTTTAATAAGTAAGAATTAAACTTTGTTACGCAAATTGTTGAGTGCTTTGGAGGTTCTGCTGCTGTATGTTTTAATTTTTCTTTTTTACTTCCCCAAAGCCAAAATTAGTTTGCTCCAGCCTTGACAGAAAACGTAACAAGGAAATAAATATTAAAGGAAAAAGAAAACCTGCCTATTATTACCTAGTGGAGGCGGCAAAGGAATGACACTATCGTCAGTAAGTAAGTGTACTTGAGACTGAGAAGCATCTCCCTCATGTACATCCACTGAATGTTGTGTTCTATTGATTGCAGAGGCAATCACTTCATCTTTGACATCCTGGAAAGACCATAAAAAGCATGCAACTTTAAAAAGAGCTTAGAATCAATCTCTGCTAGGCAAAAAAATTAAATAAAATTCATAGTCAATTGTTTAACTAAATCATTCAGAATGATAATCAATCCAGATACTTACATAGAGGGGAGTTATGATCACTTCATTAACTAGTAGTTAATATACTGAATTAGAGAATAGAGAAAACCATTGGTACTATCAGAACATATTACACAAGTAGCAATGTATTTGATATGCGATTCATTTAAGTCAAGGTAGGGTTTTTTTTTTCTCATTACATGGACATCACAAGCCTCAAAACATGCTATAATGTCTTCACACAAGCCAAAATAGAAGAAAAATAAAAAGAAAATTAACATGCCAAGTAATGCTCTTCAAAGGTAAGTATCCAGATGTAAAATCAGATATACAATAGAATGGGAGTAAGTCCATCTAATGGCAACTAGAACTAAAAGATGCCACAGCTAGAGAAAAAGAGATGAGGATACATGTCTCTCCGAAAGGCTCTATTTGCATTTGCAACATATACAAGATTAATCATATATTACAATGATTAGTAAAACAAGAAAGCTAACATACATGTTCCTTCCTGGAATCAGAAAATTTCCCTTCAGTGTTTAATATGTATCCAGCTGTAGAAGTTTTCATTCCCTGGGTATGAATTTTCCCTTGAACAACATTCTGTACAACAAAACATTGGTTAACTTGAAAGGGCAGGGGGAAAAAGGAGCTTCACGCAGGAATTCATGAGAGTGAAATGAACTCGGTGCAGATTGCACAGAGCAGTCAACAAAACATACCTTTTCACTAGGTGTGCCAACCCTTCCATTTAGATGGATACTATCTGTTTTACTTTTTGATGCCCTCTTCCATGATGATCCACTTTGATGTAATGATCCATTGCCACGAATAGATGGTGCCATCAAAAAGTTACAACTAGGTTCCTGTCTGCTGCCTTCCAATTTCAGATCATCATCCAATGTGTTGCAGCCCCACGTGTATCTTACATATTTCCTCAACTAGTTAACCAAAGAATATACCACATATCTGTTGTTAAATTACAGAATGAAAATATAAACATTTCATCTCAACATTAAAAGTAAAATACAAGCTTTTTCTTGGAAATGGACTTACTTTAGCCCAGTGATTTTGAGCTTTAAGCCGATTTCTTATGTTCCGCATAGTGCTATCTTCATTGCGCAGTTTCTTAATTCTGTATTCACACTATAACCAAGCAAGTTAAAATAACATTAGAAAAATCATATTGTTTTTGTTTTTCAAAATAAGGTTATTATGACACACAAACATAAGCATTTTCCAACAACATTCTTTTTTTCCTACACCATCTTGTTTTATTTTCTAATAACACATATTCCATCTACCTGCTCTCCCTAAAATTGTGTAAGTATCACCAGCAATGCCCATTTCTACCACCACCATGAGACAATGATTACTCCTTCACACCCAATCTCAATCTATGATGCGACTGTAAAACTGCTCTCACTCGTACTACTACATTGCGACCGTTATTACACTACCTTCAATCCTTCTACTTAATCATCCCCACTTATCAAGCCTATGAATGAAACACCACCATTACACCGTTCTGCTGCTCTCAACAAAACCACCTTTCAAATTTTCAATGCCTTCATAACATCGTATCCATGGATAGTGTGTTCCATGCCAATAGCTGATAAAGAATGGGGTTCTGTTTCAAACTTTCAAAGGAATTCAATACAAAGCAATTTGTTGGAACCTCATAATTCCTCAACATAATAATTTAATACATGCTTTAGCTTTCTAAGGGTTTCGACACTTTAAATTTTTTTCTTAATGAGTTTATAGAAATATTGTCATAACAGAAGAAATGAAGGAGGTGATAAAAACCGCTCTAAAAGGAAATAAGAAATATACTTGCACCAAGAAGTAGAAAAATATCCCAATACTAATACAATACAGGCCGCCAAGATCAGCAAGGAAGCTCACTGCATTGCAAATAGAAACAGGAGTATAAGATTCAACAATTAGGCATAAAAATAATGTAAAGAAAGCTAGATTTAATACAAAAAAAAAAAAAAATGTTGCAACCAACCAAGAAAGGTAGAAGCTAATTCAAACTACACAGTTGGGTTACAATATGTGCTAGTAATCTGAGTTTATCTAGAATTGCAAAATGCGGTTATTCAGTTAATTGGAATGCAAGAATAATGTTACAAACTTTCAACATTAGACTGATAAAATTGCCACCATGTTTTAATCAAGACACAATATACAAAAACCTCCTCATTCCACTTTTTCTAGGAAGTAATAAGAAAGGAAAGAAACTTAAATTTCCTTATTTAAGGAAGTATAATTAATAAAAAGAAATCTAGCTAACTCATATAGAGAGGAATATATTTCATTTCCCATCCCAAGTAAATGTATTGGGTTCCAAGAAATACAAGTAAGAACATAGTTAGGAAACAACAGCCACAAAACCATTGTTTTCCTTGACAACAAATCCAAATAATATTTGATTCTTCAAATCCAATTCAGGCATGTTTGTAGGGGTTAACCTAAGCATCCATCCACACGCATGTCGTGAAACAAGAGCTCATGCTAATGTGTAGATATTATTTTTTTTTTTAATTTTAATCGCCATCTCATCAAAATATAGGTTCCTACTGTAGATAAGTTTTTGTATTGCAAAAAAAAATCTGCGTATATAATTGCATCATCATCGCAATGGAATAGATAAGTAAAGAATCACAAAGCGAATTGCAGCTGAAAATTTTCAATGGTAGATTAATCCAAATTGTGGCATGCATGTACAGGAGGCAAGCAGATCACTTACCAGGACCCATTATGTTTTGATTTTCAACCTCAACAATATAGGCAGAGAGGTAGTTAACATACAACGTTGTGTTGATAAGTCCATCATTAGAAGTTGCCAGGGAGGCTTGAAGCTGACTTGTATCATAACAAACAGAACCCGGAGTAAACCCATTAAATAGAGGTTGAAGGAGCCTAAGATCATGTAGATTATGATATACACGAGGAAATAGATTAAATTTTAATATATTTGGATTCCTCCCCCTGAATGTAACAGGCCTATCATCAGAGATACTTCCATTCTTTAGTATTCCGCTTACGAAACTAAAGTGTCTTTTATCAGCATTGTTCCTTGTGGTAAGGTTGAACTGAAAACCAACTGCACTGGCCGGAGCATTTGAAAGATCAACAAACTGCCATGAGATATACATGTAGTCTTTATTGAATTGGCAGTTGATACATTTAAAAGTTAGAGTTGGTCCTATACTTGTGTTCATGCAAGTGTAGTTCGCCAGTTCATTAAGATTGGCAACTCTTTGGTCAAGAAATCCAGGACTCCCAGTAACCACAGTACCAAGACCACGTAAATTCGAACAGCTCATACTAGAAATTGTGGTTACATTAAATTCCATGTCAATGAGAAAAGAATCCAAATCAGGTGAATTTGTTGCTCTCACATTATGCACTACAATTGTTCTCTTTGATATTATTTGGTAAAGCAACCTGAGAAAAACTGAAAGCCAAGTCAATATATACAAAGCAATTTATAGACACAGTGCAGTAGTATCAAGATTTCATCTGCTTGCTCAAGTAAGGAAAACTATTATATATACTCACGCAGCAAACAAGCCAATGAAAAGTATCCAACTTGCCATAGAAAAAGTTCCGCCAAGTTCTGTTTTTCGTTTCTTAACCACCTGCTGATCATCCTAAATGAAGAAAAACAAAAGTGACTGTATTTCACATTACACTATCTCCAAAAGAATGACAAGAGATACAGAAGTTTCATGTGGTAATCAAAGACAAAAGAAAGCTAAGGGTAACGCTAATTACTTGATCAGAAGCTGATAAGCCCCTCTAAGCAAAATCAGAAATACATAATGAAGAAACACACAGCAATAGAGACAATGAAAGAAAGTTGAACTAGCTTACATGATTATTCGAAATAAAATTAGTTGGAGCTATTAAGCAATCAGCACCAATATATCCAACTAAAACCCATAATCAACTCATCTAAAGAAAAAGAGAGTGACCGATAAACAAGTAAACAACAACCCACTTGTACTGAAAAATCTAACTGCATGAGGAAAAAGAAATACTATATCATTAATTGATTAACATATTCCAACTCAAGAACAATTATATTTAAAACTCAAATAAACAAGGATCGACTCATCTATACTAAAAGAAAAAAAAAGAAAAAGAAAAAAAAGAAAAAGAAAAAAAAAGTGACCAATAAACTAGTAAACAGCAAGTAACAACCCACCAAAACTACAAAAATTAACTGCATAAAAATGATTAACAAATCCAATAATCAAGGTAGTAACTTACAAGCCAATGCCTAGTGGAAAAGCAAATATCCAAACGACTAATCCACCATCTAATATTGAACCAAAGATTTCTGCCATCTCCAAACTTCATAAACCTCAAGAAGAAGCAAAACACAAGCCACGAGAGCAGCATCACCAGAGTAGCCTCTAAGAATACGGCCTGCGACTGAGTGAACTTCTTAATAGAATCAAAAGCAAAAATGGTCTCCGGAAAAGACACAGTACTTGTGAGTCCGATGTCGGTTTTGATGACAGAGCTAGCGGTGAACAAAGAACAAGTGTTAGTGGTGCGATTAAGGAGACGCCCCGGCGGGCAAGCGCAGAGGGTACCGTTGTAGGTGATGGAACTCTGAGGACAGGCTGTCATTCTAGCGTTATTCCCTATACTTGGATCGGAGAAAGGATCTATCTTTATCTTTGCTTCCCTCTCTGGTAATGTTTGAGGGGAAGGAAGATGACCGAGATTTGAGATTGGGATTATATTTTCATGGGCAAATCTAACACCCCAAGAATGTTACAATTCCTGACTTTGTTTCCGACTTTCCGGTTTATGCGTTCGAGAGAATCCATGTTTAGAGACAGAGGAGAGGAAAAGCAAGGTATTATTTTCCATCTTCAATTAGGTAGTTGGTTGAATAAAGATGCAAGTAAAGTCATCATTTTTGTTGTCAGATTTAACTTAAGATTGCTCCTTTTTCAATGATATTATTTTACGACTGTTTGCTGGAAATTTGTCGGAATGTATTTATACTGTTAATTTGAATTATCATCAATTGAATTTTACCTAAATATTCTAATTTATTAGATGAGGCTGCTTAACTTGATATCCCGTCTCACTGAAATTAATGAAAGATTTTTTTTTTTTTCTTAAATCGAATTTGTTTATAAATCAAATTAATAATAAATCAACTATTACCTAACTTTTGAATGCAGTTGAAAAAGGGTGTGATATACACTAAAGGTTTAGAATTGATTAGGTAAATTATAACATGTTTAATATTTTAAATATTATTTTAATTATAGTCTAAAAATTAAAATTATTTTATATTATAAATAATTTTTAAAATATTGAATTATGAAATTTATACGTGTAACATAGTTCAAAGCTTTTTTATTTGAAAAAAAAAGAAAGAAAAAAAGACCATACGGTACACTTTACCTGCATTACAGTCTGTTATAGACTTGTTCATCATTGATCGTGTCTGAATAATTATTCTCGTTTTCTCTTCTGAAAATAATTATTATTGGCTTTAAATGGTTTAATGTCTTGTCCCACTGGAGGTTATTTTGACAGAACAAACATTTATTATTTTAAAAAGGGTTCATAAATTCATTTATACATCTAATTAGTACGTAATTAAAAGTTAATTTTTATCTTATAAACACACAAGCGATTGTTGGAATATTACTTTTTACGTAACAGTTTATAATTGTTTTGATATATAAATACATTTATAAATTTTAGGTAGATAATTAATTTAGGTGCTATTTATTTTATTAATTAACTAAAATTAATCTAATGTGATGCAGCAATTATTATTATCTCTAGTCATCTACTAGTGATGATTAGTGATTCGAGCTAAGAATTTTTAATCTAATTTTCGTGAAAAAGTGATTAATGTTGAGATTAATCTGGTGATGAACAACATTTTGTAT
This sequence comes from Balakata baccata, assembly GCA_949630135.1. NCBI lineage: Eukaryota > Viridiplantae > Streptophyta > Magnoliopsida > Malpighiales > Euphorbiaceae > Balakata > Balakata baccata. The sequence goes on along the minus strand of CATIWF010011823.1, from coordinate 5,915 downwards.
AATCTGGAGGGTCAGTAATCTCTTCTCCTGCTGTCACTGCCAACATCATCCTCGTCATTTTCATACTGTTCTAGTAATTCCTTCAAAGAAGGATCATCAAGCAACAGCTAAGCGCAGATACTCTATAGCCTCAGCTTTGCGACCTGCCTCAGCTTTGCGACCTGCATTAGCTAACGCACTGAAAGCAAAGCTATTGACCAGTTAGGGAAAAATAAAGAGTAGGATAAAAAAAAAAAAAAAAGGTTGTAGTAATTTGGCAGATAATATTTAGGCTTCAAGTTGATGCAATTGTCAAACTATCATTGACAAAGAAGCCTGTTACCCAGAAATGATTGCAAATAAAGGGCTTTATGCTAACATTAACAACTGCTAAAATTCGTACCTTGCAAGATATACCAAAGTGTTATAGTAAAGGAATTTGCTCTTTGGGTCCTCTGGCTCTTTGATTCTTGCAACTCTTTCGAAGTGCATAATTCCTTCTATATTTATTTTTCCCCTGTTAAAGGAAATGAAAATAAGTAACGGGAACCAGTATGAGCACTAAAATTAAAAGCCTTGCCAACCAACTCAAGTTGATGACTTCATGCATTCAAAAATACGATAAAGCAAATAATATCAGACATCATTTCAAAAACTTCGTAAGATCATGCCATCCACTTTTTAGACAGCACACTTTGTTTTCATCGGTCTAATATCAGAATATTTATTTAAGAAACTAAGTAAAGATGAGAGTACCCATTTTACAAAAACTATGAAGTTTTTACCTGCCGTACACAGGCAACACCAGCCCACTGAGATGAAAGAATTAGAAGATCAACATCTTTGACTTCTGTTGAATGGCCAGCAACACATAGCTGATGGAAAATCAGAAATCACTTGTGACTAATGCAGTAAAGCATGGAATTAGGAAAAGAACCGTACTAGTCACTAGTCAGAGAAACTTAAGTCAGTGCCAAAGACTTCTTAAAAAATTTTGTCATAAAATAGCTAACCACTGCTGCTTTTCAAAATCTAAAGCAGGTAATAAGGTGCAAACATGTTAACAAAAATTAATGAACCCATTATGTGTGGTCCGACATGAGAATTATCACTGAAAACTTCATTGCAATCACCAATCAGGTATAAGACAACTTCTGTATCAAGACCAGTCTCAGAAAAAAAAATGTAAGAAAGAGGCAATGCAGACCCTAGAAATGGCACACTCCAAATGTTTTGTAGCCTCTTCGTACATTCCTTTTTTCAGCAAAGCTTGCCCCAGAAGAACCAGAGCTTCTACATAGCTAGGGTCTTTCTGAAATGCCACTCTGCAGTTAAAAGACAATTATGCAATCCAATAACCATGCATCAAGTAAAGAGGAGGAAGAAGAAGGAAATAAGAGAAAATTACCATAATATAAGAATTGTATTTTCTCTATGCTCCTTGGATAAGAGTTGGGCAGAAAGCTGTCAACATCACCAATAACTAAAACGTGAGAAATTTTATACAGATCTGTAAGAACCAAATAATTCATCTAGTTCATACTGTAGTGACTCAACCATCAGCTGCTTAGGGTTTAAACTTTCTACATAAACTTCACCCTCCTTGATTGGTGAATCCAAAGATGATGTTACTGGTATACCCATTTCTGTAGAATGTGCAGCTGCTGTTGGAGAATCCATGGCTGGTAACCCTAACTTTTCACGAAATGCAGGATGTTTGAGGGATAAATGCTGCCAGTACAATTGCCTTGTATGAGTAAATGGAAAATGGTAGAGAATAACTTATAAATACTAGAGAATAACTGGGTTGAGAACTAGACAGTAGAACAATAGTAGAGAATAACTTGTCAATGCACCATGCAGTTACATATGAAGAGTCATGCAACGCATACATTTCAGCATGCAAGGGTGCTCTTGTGATAGCCCGATTTATTTGCCTTGGTGTCCATAAATGAAAGCAAGTGGGAACAAAAACCAAATATTATCAAAACGGGCATTTTGTAGAGTCATTATACAGATTAATGGTAAATTACATAATAATTAATGTTAAATGTGTTAGATAAGATGCATGTCAATAGAATTTACAAGAACAAAGGCTTCTTTTAGCACCTTCAAGAAGCCATTAAAAAGAGCCATTGCATAACGCAGATATTAAGCCATGTGAAAATATTATTTTTGCAGCCAATCTAAGTATGGCTTTTTTTTTTTTTTTCGCTCTCTCTTCAAGTTCATTTTGTAGTGTGGCCTGGATCCAGAACCAGCAAGAAACATGCACAGAAAAAGTGATATGCCAAATACATTTTAATTATTCCTGGAAAAATTCCACTAGGAATTTTAACTTCACAGCAACATCAGTGAGTTCTGGTTCATTGTACTGCTTAGAACAGTACTTTAAAATGTCATTAATAGGTCAAGAACTATACCATGCATAAGAACAATTTTGTCCTAGGAAACACAAAGCTACAACAACTAACCTGAATAACAGTTAGTGAAGTATTGGCGACCCAATAGATAAGACTTCCCTGCAAAGTATATAAAAAATTTGTGAATCAGCAGCAGGAAGTGAGGAGACAGGTATATCAACATAAAGCAGTTACCTTCATAAATGGAAGGCAAAAAATCATAAAAATGCAAAAAGAGAACTTGACTGACAGGTACTGGATCTCAAAGTGATTCTAGAGGTGTGCTTATCAAAGAGACCCAGCAAAGCAGAAAACAATGACCTTAAAAAGTTGATACTTATTAAAGGGTGCACAACCACATGGACAAACCCACACTAGCCTGTGACTTCAAGATCATGTTGAGCTAAGCTTAGGGTCTTTCTTGAGTTGGATGAAAAGTAAATATGAGATCAATGCGTCAATAAGCTGAGAACTCTCATATTGAATTGGCAATCCTCCACCCCCCAACCTCCAAGAAGATTGGATTAACAGAAGAGTAAGCCAATCATGAAAATTAAAACCAAAGGGCAAGAAAACAATATGGAATGGACAATACTTAAAGGAGACTCGGAAACTATTTTGTTTAATTGTTTATTTTGTTAATCTATCTTTTCTTTAGGGATTATTTCTATTTAGGATTTTATGTTAAGGCTGTCATTTCTGGTTTTATAAAGTTGCTCAGGTCATAGACATGGGGAATGGGTATTGGCTTATTGTTTCAAGTTGTGTGCCCATTGCCCAATGTATAAAAAATTAAGGCATCTCAGTTTTTCATTTGCTGATTGGAATTGAAAGCTCTATTCTACATTCCTTTTCTGCCTTTTCTGCCCCCTTCTCCTCTCCTCCTTTCTTTGTTCATGGAAAGTTGTATTAGCATTAGGGGAATGAAATGCACAAGAAAATTTGACAAACTATATTAATATCTATAAGGTGGTAAGCTCAGAAAAAGTGATTTGATAAGCACAAAAGAGATGTCAGAAATACAAAGGTTGGATATAAAGTTACCTGTGGAATGCAGAAGCCTATGAAAATTAAAGGCACAGTCAGAACATCCAAAAACAGCTTGAAGTACTGCATCAAGGAAAGCTTCTAATCATTTGTGTGAAGTAAATAATTCATAATTCAGGAAGAAAATATCTTTTAACAGAAAATATTTGACCGCTGACAGATAAGGTATCATGAAACTAATGAAACATTACTATCCACTCACTTTTGCCAATAAGCCTAATTGTCCAGTTCTCTCTTGGATCGAAATTTTTTTGAAAGAGAGCTGGAAATTTATCAAACGAGCCATTAAGAGTCTAATAAACAATGTCATAAGAAATCTAGCAAATTTAGAGAGAGGGGACTTTTAATATAAATTTCAGACAAGCAACTATTTCTGTTAAAATTAAGCAAGCTTGTCAGCCGCAAAATATATCAAGTACCAATACAACCTACTTGTGAGAGAGAGGAAGCAAGAAAAAGATCAAAGAACCCAAAAAGAATCAATATTATCTGATAACATTCCAGGAAGCAAATTCCATAGAACTCAATGCGGTGACAACCCAATTGTAAAACAAAATGTAGATCATATTAATATTATAAAGATTCTCTTACAGATCTAGTAAGAAACAATTTACCTGAACATTAATGTAATACAAACCACCAATTAGTAATGGCAAGATGGGGCCTAAAACACCATGAGGAAATTCAGTCAAATTCTGAAACCACAGAGTACCACCCTGTAATTAATCACCAAAAAGAAAAAATTTCACTTTTGAGTTTCTACATTGGAGCAAGGTACTCATAAATCCAATTGACAGTTCTCAAGAGCACCACGAGGTTAAACACTTTCCAAAGAATTTTGGAATAAGCAGAAAGTATCAACTGCTCATGGCAGTATACAGCATAATTGGTTGTAAGAATTGAGATGTGACAGCTTAGATGTAGCTGTTTCTCGTGGTGATTTAGCTCATTCTGTTGTTCTTCAGCATATAGTTTTAAACCAATACAGACCTTGGTGATTTATCAACAAAATATATATATATATATTTCTAGATTCAGATACTAGAAGTGGGGAACCGTAAATAATCAGACCTCAAGTATATTTTGAAGAAAGTAACTATGGTAAGGACTTAACACAGACACATGCTTTTTGCTAATTGAAGGATTTCTTATTGCATTATAAAAATGGCATCCGCTAATTTGACAGTTTACATGCTTTTATCTCATTTTAGCAGACTTTCAGATGTACTATCAATATAAAAAGTTTGAACATGTTGCAAAGTCTCATTTTTCTCACCTTATACAAAACTAAAAGAAAATACGATAAAAGATGAATCCTATGCAAAATCAAAGTTTCAACTAGCTGAAGTAATGAGCCAGCACGTCACTCCTTTACACAGGTCAGTATCCAGGAAGTTTAGGGTAATTTATGTAAATAATAAGATTCTCAATAATAAAATCAACAATTTAAGTAGAATTGCATATTATAAAAACTATTAAATGACGAGAGTTGCTTGCGCAGTCAAACCCAGCATGATGATCCAGAGACATTTTACGAATAGTGGTCATCCAAAGAAGAAAGCAAGGAACCTGCAAATAAATTGGAAGATAAGGCAAGATAAATAATAGGAGAATTCAAGTCAATCCAGCTATCTACAAAGCATCATAATTCAGAATTTGAGATATTTGTATATCCGTGTGTGCATGTGTTGAGTGTTACAACTAATAAGGGGGGAAAAAATCATGAATGAAATCTGCCATTTAAACAAGTAAAGTAAAAAATACATCAATTCATGAGAAAATTCCTCGAACTTCATAGTAATCTTTCGCTAGCCTCACGAAGTTCTACTTTACTATTCATATATTCTCTACAATAAGACAATGGTGTCAGTTATAAAGAGATTCCACTTCTGCAAGTGTCAACCCCAAATATCTGGCTTAATATATACTTGCACCCCTAAACTCGTACTCAAAAGCCGTTTGGTACTCTATATATGTGACCGATTAGAGTCATTAAACCCTGAACTTGTTTAAAATGTGCCCATTATACACTTAAGACCACTTGATAGATCAACACTTTAGCATCAAATCAATATTTGTTGGTAATAAGTGTCTCTAGACAGATTGTTCATTTCCCATGTTCTATTACAAAAGGTGTCACCTAGAGTGGCTAACGTGGTGAGTATAACAATTTTCAAGGGATATTTCTTAGTTTGTGGTATTCACCCAAACTATTTACCATTTTTGGGTATTTTTTCAAAAAATTTTGAATTTGTAGTTGTTTTAATAGTAATTCCAAATTTGTGGTATTTTGACCAACACGTGCCAGTTGAACTGGTGCGCGCACTGTTCATCAGGTGCGCCACTTCAAGGTCCACGTGCATGCATGCTTATCAATTTTTTTTGTTAACAATTTTTTTTTGTTAATTTATTTATTAAATTTTGTTAATTATTTTTTAGAAAAATTACGATACAATTTATAAATTAGAGTTTGATAAATTACATTTA
>CATIWF010011779.1:0-27732 GCA_949630135.1 Balakata baccata | reverse complement strand
ATTGACAATTTAAGGTAGTTAGGAGTTAAGCCGAACTGTTTTTCCTGAGAGATCGACCTCGGGGGTGTCTTGCCATTCTACAATTGGCTCGTGCACTTGCGAGTACTTAATTTGAGCACATCAAGTTTTTGGCGCCGTTGCCGGGGAATAAATGGTTGATTAAATTCTTAGTTATCTTAGTTGTCAACGTTTTTGCATTTAGTTAGACTGTTATTTGCATTTTTAGTTCAAGTCCCACATTTTAGTTAGCATTTATCATTCTTTTAGTTCTTGACTGTGATTTTATGCCAGGCACTAGCAAAAGATCAAAGTCAAGCGAATCATCCACTCAGCGACTTTGGATAGAAAAAGCACATTCGGAACTTGTCACTTTATTAGTGAATGTTTAGTTTCTTAGCATAGCAAGAAATAAGTTTTAGTTGCCTTATCCACTGTTGAAGCGGAATATGTGGTGGCGGATTATTGTTGCACTCAATTTCTTTGGATGAAACAACAACTCAAGGATTATGGCCAAGTGATTGATCACATTTCCATTAAATGTAATAACACTAGCGCATTAAATCTCTCAAAGAATCCCATTCAACAATTTAGAAGCAAAAATATTGATATAAGATATCATTTTTTAAGAGTTCATATCCAAAATGGTGTTGTTGTGTTAGATTTTATTGACACTAACAACCAATTGGCGGATATTTTTACTAAACCCCTAAATGATGAAAGGTTTTGCTTTATAAAAAGAGAGCTTGATGGGAGCATATTCTTTTGAAAAACTTTAAATCATGTTTTTCCATATATAAACATATTTATGTGAATTATAAACTCTTTAATTGATTAATATGGATGTTATGCTTCTTGTTTGATTCATGAACTTTTGCATACATAAGTTGATATTTTAAGTCTATTGAAGTTCAATTTAATAGGCTAAGAGACTCAAATTATCAAAAATCATTCATGATCATAACCTATGATATGTCATACTATGGTACTTTAGTCATAGTTTCTTTCTTTCCTCTAAATTTTCTGAGTACCTATAACTCCCACTCGGAACATCATCCCTTCTGCTTGTGACTTCTTAGTATTCGGATTGACCGTTGCAGTTCCTTATGTCTCGCTTAGGATTCCCCATTTTCCGGTCGGGACATTTAAAAATAATACAACCATTGTACCTCTTTAAATGTGCATGCTCGTGAAGGCACATATCCCCCTCAGGACTATGCTCAACAGTTCAAATTTTTCCGACCGTTGAAAGGTTCCCGATCAAGAACCCCCCAATCCCGCTCGAGACTGCCTTGATGGCAGCCTTTTGTAACTGCCACCAATCAAATCCCATCTGCCATAACTTCTATTAAAACCCCTCAAACGGTAACATGCCCCTTCAAACTCTATAAATACATCACTATTCTCATTCTTTTCCTCACTTTTGCATCCAAACTCTCTCTCTCAAATATTTTCTCTCTAAACCCAATATCATCAAATTCTCTCTACTCATCCTCTCTAATGGTATCCAAATCTGGAACTTCAAAATCAAAAGCCTCCAAAGGCAAAAGAGTGGCCTCCTCCAACTTCACATCCTACAATGACATTTTCTATGCTTTTTCAAAGGATGAGAAAAAGTGTTTTGCCAATATCACTGCCAAGAAATTCATCTCCAATCACACCATCAACTTAGATGATCTTGACAAGTTGGGTGTCAAAGATGAAGTTATTTGCACTATTAAAGAAATGGGGTGGATAACTTTTGTGATGCCCCTTGAAGATGGCCATGATGAACTCACCACCGAATTCCTCTCCACTTTTCAAGTTATCAAAGACCCCAAGCACCCTCTCGGCTTCTTTTCCCATTTTTTTAAGTCACATCAAAAGGAATTCATTATACATTGTAGCTCCTCACAAAGATAGACGATAAGAAGAAAAGAACTCGTACAGAAAGAAGGAATAGCTTGGGCCACAAATTTAATGTGAATTTCTTTACCTGCCTATGAAAGGAGTTTACTCTGCCAACCATGAAGTCTCCTCCATAGTCTGTCCTTTAAGAAGCCTAAAATAGATTTTTTATTACGCCCAATCAACGAAGGAAGACCTAGATATTTTCCAGTGTTCAATGGGTTATAAACATTAAGGGCCCTTCTAATATTATCCTGCAACTCCACTTCCACATTAGCACTAAAGAAAATACTTGATTTATATAGATTGAGAGCTTGCCCAGAAAGGATTTCATAGTCAGGAAGAACGGATTTCAACATATTGCACTCTGTCATATCTGTTCGAAAGAATAAATAGTTGTTGTCAGCAAAAAAGAGATGAGAGATAAAAGGGGCACCTCTTCTCACTTGGCAGCCATGTAAAGCATCAAGAGACTCTACTTTTTTAATCAACACCAACAGACCTTATGCACAGATAATGAAAAAATAAGGAGATAATGGGTCTCCCAGTCTAGGCCTTGTGCCCGGAATGTTTGCATATCAGTTTTGTGCATATTACACCAAACATTTAATCCAATCTACAATTTACGGATTGAAAATTTTTCAATCCAATCCAATCCATTAATATATCAAACCAATCTAATTTAAATTATAATTGTGAATTGAATTAGATCGGTTTGCAGTTTAATTTTATATACTTTTATTTAATAATAATGTCTCACAAACGTTTATAATATTTCAAAAACTTTTAGTTCATTACATAAAACACTTAATATATATCGAGCCATATTATAAAAATTAAAATAGAAATTTTAATTGCATTTTTAAGTATTTCAAAATTTATATTGAATATATTTTTTAAACAACAAAAAGTGCATTACAATACAATAGATTAGCATAAAAATTATTAATAACTTTAATTATATTATTTGATTAATTCAATAATATTATTTATGTGATTTTTTTTTGTCATTAGTCCTCTAATAATATAGTTAAGGAAAAAATATATGTGGTTACTTAGAAATTAGACTATGAATTTGTTGTAGTTGTAATTAAATTAATTTAATTAACAGAAAAATAATAATTAGGGGAAAGTTCAAAAAATCACTACGTGGTTTCCCACTTTTGCAATTTTTAAATACATATTTTTTTTTTATGCAAAACGAATCACGTAGTTTATAGCATTAGCAATTTTAAGTATATATCTCTAACATCGTTAAAAAATATTGAGTTGACATTTATCTCTCTTCTACATGTTATATATATATTTTTCTTTCTTCTATATGTCATTATTTGTTATTTTCACTTTTTCTCTATGTATTCTCACTATTGATCTCTCTTTCTCTCTAATCTCACTTTTATTTCAAATCCTAAACCCATCAACGAAGATGATAGAGAAAGTGAGGATGCATGTAGAAAAAGTACGGATGCATGGAGAAAAAGTGAAAGATGGCAAATAGTAACATGTAGTAGAGACAATAAGTGTCCCGTTAATATTTTTTAACGATATTATATATATATATATATATATATGCTATCGGTGTAAACCATATTATTCATTTTGCATAAAAAATTACTTACTTAAAATTGGAAAATTATAGGATGGTTTTTTGAAATTTTCTCTAATAATTAATGTGGTTAAAATAAGTTTAACGGTTAATAAAAAATTAATTGTATATAGATATATATAATTTAATATATTACAATTATTTTGATAACAAATCATTTAATATAATTAAAATAACTAAATAAATAAATTGATCTATTAAATAATTATAATACACTTATTATAAATTAGATTATTTTTATAGTAAATTGTATTTAAATTAATTTACTATATGATTTTGATTTATTACATAATAAAATTGGAATAAATTATAAATGCTAAAAAAAATATAATTGGTAATAAAAGAAATTATAGTTAAAAATGAAACTAGCAATATATATGCAATTTTGCAGATTGCGGATTGAAATATAAAAAATTCAATCCAATTGATAAAATACGGTTTGAAAAAAATACAAACCAACTCAATTCACTGTATTTTAAAAATTGTAGTTTAATTATAGATTGATTCGGTTTAGTTTGGTTTGGATGGATTTAACATTTACAAACACTCATACTACCTTTAATATATACTAGTTTTTCATTAACGTGTTTTGCACGTAATTATTAGATATTTGATTCGTCATTAATCACCATTTGATTTTTATATAATAATAATTTGGTCCATCAAATTAATTTTAGTTGCTTTTAATTATCGTGCAATTAAGTCATAGTTAATTTAAATATTAATGGTTGTTAAGTATATTTGATTCTTATATCATACTATATATAAAAAAATCATACCAAATTACCTGGCCCATTAATTATCTTTTTTTTTTTACAATGCTTTTCTAATATTTTCTTATTAAATTATATTTTTTTCTTTCTTTTTAATATATTTTCTAATATAATATATTAGTTATATTTTTTATATATAAAACATAATTACATGTAGTCGAGTTAAAAAAAGAATCTTTTTTACTTACAATCTTCTTTTTTGTATTGTGATTATGATAAAAAAGCGCTCTTAGTTCAGTTCAGTAGAACGTGGGTCTCCAAAACCCAGCCATCGTGATTTGAATTGAATCTCGATGAACGAATACATCAATGAGAAGTTAGTTTGATAAGTATAATGAATTTTTTTATTTTTTTATAAGTAAACGCGTCAAAACTCATCTTTCTTGAAAAATAGAAGAAAAGCCCCTTTATTCAAAAAAAATTGAACTTCTAATTAATAAATTATTAATAATATTCATTAATAAATTAAATTAATTATTAAATGACTAAAGTAACCTAATTAACTAATACAATCCTGAGATTATTAGGTTTTAGATTCGTTATTAATCATTATTTAGTTTTTATATAATTTTTTTATCAATTTGTTTCTTTTTATTATAGTATTTTATTCATAAAAAATTATAGGAGTGCATATTTATCTCATATTTCATTGAATTAATAATTTATCTATTATTCAGAGTTATATATAAAACAGAGATATTAAGTATTTTACAATCATTTTATCGCACATGACTTTTAATAATTGAATTTTCATTACTAAATAAAAAATAATAATAATTTTCATTATTTTACTATAATTTAATCGATTCAATCGAATTTAATTGGACTAAAATCATCTTAAATTTATAAATTTTCACACCTAAGTCGACTAAATAAATAAAAGAACAAATTGATCAGTAACTGTATCTAAATCTAATAAATTTTCCTATTAAAGAATATTTATATTCATGATTGGTTCTTCATAATTAGCACGTGGCACAAATAAGCACAGTTGGATAGCAGATCACAAGGTCAGTATTGCCCCTACCAAACGGCTAGAAGAAGACAAGTCTTTGGTAGCAGTTTTGGGATTTTGGAGTCGCCGGCGACTTTTCAAAATAAAGTAGAAATCAGACACGCTTACGCTAAAACTAATGTTGGACTTTCTTAAATTCAACCGGCTTTGTCCGAACCCCAAACAAGTTTAAAGCAAAGTTTTGAGCCTGCACTTTTGCCTCTTCCTCTACTTCATATTCTCGTCAGATTTTTCCCTTTTTTGCTAGCGTTGATTCTCTTCATCAATCTCTCCGTAATTCAATTTCAAGCTTATCTCTGAGTGAAAAGGGCTGATCATTTGCTAGAATAAAATAATGGTTCAAATCAAAGAATTGTATCCTTTTTCTTGTTTTTTATCTGGTTATGGTGATGGTTTTGCTTTTTCTTCTTCAACTTTTGAAGATAGTTTGATCAAGCTTCAGCTGGTTGGAAATTTGATCTTGAATTTACATTTGAGTAATTTAGGACTTATCTGAATTGGGATTGATCCAAAGTTGAAAATTTTGGAATTTTTATTACAACCCAGTTGAAAAATCAGAGTGCTTTATTAATTTATTTATCCACTTACAATAGATACGTTTTTGCGAAGTTTGTTTCCATGTTTTCTATCCTTGACTAGTTTCTTTTGATGGGGTTTTTTCCTATGAAGCCGAATTGTCATGCCCGTGTCGCTAGAAGAGGTATAATTAATAATGAATTTGTTTAATTTATGCAATTTAGGAAAGGTTTTTCTTTTTCTTTTTTTAAATGGTTTTGGTTTCCTGGATTTGCAGTATCAGATAGCGCAGATGTACATGGTCACGAAGATGCAACAACAGAATACAACTTGTACTGAGGGTGTTGAAGTATTAGAGAATAGATCCCTGGAGGATGATGAGTTTGGAAAGTGTCAACACACATCCAAAGTTTATCGGTTGCAAAGGTAATTTCAATTATTAATGAAGCAGTAGAAGGACCTGATTAAGATTTTGTGTCTCCCAACTGCTAGAAACTCTGTTTTCCTGGCGACATTTATAAAAGCACGTCACAAATTTTGGCCTTATTTCTTGATGAAAGCTTCAGAATTACCTATAAGCATAATCTAAGTAGAATACCGGTGATATCCTATATAATTTCGATTTGCATATGCTTGTATGTCCATGTGAAGATGCATTATATATAATAGTGGAATTAGATTAACGTATGTAAAAGCATTATGCTGTTAAAGGGAGGCCCCATTTTTTATCATGGAAAACATGGAGGGAGGAAAGGCATGGGAAATTTTCTCCTATATTTTTGTGATTGTGGCCCAGCGGATGGAGATTGTGGCGAAATAATCAAAATAACTCATTTGATTTTAGTGCTATTCATATCTTTTTCAGATTGATGGTCAATGACTCATTGTCATGGGCTTATGGCTACGAAGAGAACCAGTTGTGTACAAGTTCTTACTTTTTGGATTTCAATGCATTCACATGAAGGTCTCTTTGAGCACTTGCCTATGTTGTATTGCCTCTTCTGTGAAGATTAAGCAAATATGGCTACCTGTTGATTGCAAGAAGTTAGGGTAGTAAGTCATTAGATAACAGAAAGATATGAATCTTTAGGTCTGTTAAGAATTATATCAGAGTTTTATGTGAGATGGTTGCTCCCACTTTATCTATTCTCTATATTCTTCACTCTGTTGATGCTTGATAATGATCTTTATCTTAATATGTTCTTCTGCTCTTTAATTTTAATTTACAGTATGCTTTTTATAATAAATTTCTTGGAAAGAAAAAAAAGTTCGAATTTTGCTGTTATGGTTCTTTTGCAGCAAAGCACCTACTTGGCTTACTGCTTTTGCACCGGCAGATGCTCTCATCATGCAAGAAGAAGCTTGGAATGCATACCCTAGGTGCAAAACAGGTTTAGAATCTCTTCCTAGATTCGTGATTTTTGTTTTTTTGTTTATGTCAGATCAGTTGACTTGTATTGACATGTTGTTCTTTGTTCTCTGCTAATGGACATCACACTAACAGTCATCAAGGTATTTTTTTTTTTGGTTACAAAGTTTGAATTTTACAAATTCTTACGGGGAAATATCCCCATATAACAGTCATAGCATGCTCATTTTTGTTTGGGAATTTTTGCAGTGCCCATACTTTACCAAGTTTTCCTTGACTGTGGAAACTATTCATAAGGCTGACAACGGTCAATCAGAAAATGTAAGTTTTCTATTTTTTTCTATTTTTTTTAAATTCACAAAATTAATAACCTGACATCATGCCAACAATTGATGTTATGTGTAATTTATATTGCATATGCTCTTCATTGGCTGTTTTGTTGACATATTGACTTTTTTGGCAAACTAGGTACACGGTTTAACTAAAGAACAACTAGCGGCTAGACAGGTTGAATATATTGATATAGCTTCAGCAGCAACTGATTATTGGAGTTATGTTATTGGAAGTAACAGTACAGACTTCTCAAAATTCAAATCTGCAAGAACTAGGAGGGGTCCCCTTTTGGATGGATGGCAGGTTGGTTTCTTGCCTAGCAGTTTAGAACATATTTGACTTGCAATCTTTCAATATAATGCTCCTCTCTTAAATATTTATACCAATCTTAATTTGCCATCATTAACTGTAGCGCATTGATATTGCAGGATAAGTGTAAACCTGTAATGACAGCATATAAGTTGGTAACAGTAGATGCACCATACTGGGGTTTCGGTTATCGACTTGAACAGGCTTTACTAGGGGTATTCTTTCTTGATCTCAATACGATCTTTACAATGAATATGTAGTGAAGATGAGTGCTGTGCCTTTTCCATTTCTGGGGCACCATACACAACCCACATGTGAAAAAAGAGCAGAACAAGATTATGAAAGAAAATGCCAAGAGTATAATCCATAGTACTTTAATGATTTAATTAATGGAAATTATTACCGTTTAGCTAAATTCAAGTTCGGGATATGTTTCTTGTTGTTTATGTATCATTCTGATTCATGTTCTGGAATTAACTTATGCAGGGTGAAAGGGCTCTTTTCTTAGAGAGTCATCGGAATTGTTTTGGTTGGATTGATGAATGGTTTGGGATGACAATGCAACAAATACGTGAACTGGAACAACAGAGTGATTCTTCGTTAAATAAGGTAATTTTAAATTCTCAAATCTCAAACAAAGTGTACATATGATTTGCAGTACAAGTTACTGAATTTTGCAACAGCTTCTTTAACTAGTTGTGGAAATAGAATGATCTTGAATACGATAACTGTAAGCAATTAAAAATGGATTTCAAAACCAATAAGTTTTAGCTTAGTAGTACCGATCCGGTGAGCAGGGCCGTGAGGTCTCGAATTTGAATTTTCAGTAAGACTCTTTGCACACAAAAAACTAAAATATTTACGTTTTTAAGAACCGAACAGAAAGCTTAGTCATAGTTTATCTATGGTATGACAACAGATAATCGGGAAGCCGGCTATAATGACAAGTTCAGAAGGTTTTGATCAGAGTTTGCCCCTTGAAAATGAAGACACTCACAGAAAGAGGTTTCAAATTAATTCAGAGAAGCATGAAGTTGCTGTTGATACTTGAGATAGATATCACACAGACAGATACATTAGACAGCTAAGAGAGATGATTTTCCTTTTTCTGGAATTACTGTATGCAATTATATAATTTGATGGTTTTATTCATCATTTGGAAGTTGTAAATTTCATTACAGCATAAAAATATCACATTTTTGGAGACCATAGTAATTTTATATGTGAACTGGTAAAAGATTCTTTACAGGAAGGTTTCAAATTTCATGTGCAATTTCAATCCTTTAATAGTTTGATACCAGCAGTTGATTTATTTGTTTATGGTCAAATTACTAACTATATATTTTCTTGCTTTTGCAATATTATATCGCTAAATTTTAAAACATTTATTGTTTGTAATTTTTTGTCATATTGGCTTTAGGACTACATTAGACGACTTTGTCAATATTTCATCGTTTAACAAAAATTTGAACGAAATGATATAACTAAAAAAATAACTCTCAAAAAGATGGGATAGAATAGAATTTCTTTTCTCTTAAGAAAAGCCTCGAGTTGAAGTCTAAATATGAAAGTATCTTTAAAATTTAAAAGAATATCTTATCTCTTAATAAATTTATTTGGCATGAATTTAGATTGGATAGTTGATAACAAAAAATATCAATAACTTCTTAGAAGGGAGTTTTTATTTGGATTATGTTCTCAATTTTAAAGAATTATTTCATAAAAAGATTTTCAATGGATTCTATATCTTTAAAATTTAGAGAAGAGATTCAAATTTCATTTTCTATTCTAATTGTAATTATGCATATTTTCTTTTTTTATTGATGTATTTCTGTAGAATACTTTTCTCTTTCCTCATAATAAAAATTATTTATTTTTTTCTTTTAATAAATATTAATTTGTATGAAATAAAGTAAAATAAAAGAGTAAATTAAATATAAAGAGTCCATTAGACTTGTAAAAATTTTTTTACTTTGTATATTTAAAAATAGAGAAATTCTTAAGTAGACCACGTCATTTATAAACTAATCCAATAATTAAAATGACATGTATTTATATTGCATTTACTTCAACTAATGAGAATAAAATGATTAAATGTATATTAATAAATGATTGACTTAGTCTATATATAACATGATAAATATAATCTATCTAAAAATTTCTGTTAAAAATATTTTTTAAAATAAAGAGTATTATTGGAAATGTTCTTATATACAGTTAAAAAATACTTAAAAATCTAATTAAAAACGAAAATGGTAGAAGTGTTTTTTTTCATGTTATTCTTAAAATTTATGTAACAAAATTGATATTATTGAAATTGAGCTAAAGTTTGTTGTCGGCAGCAGTCAAAGTTTTAACAAAGTCTAGGCATTGCATTAATAGCTGACCGTTGAGGCAACCAACTCACTGAAATTGAATTATAAAATTCATTCTTGTCCACTCTTTTAGCATGTCTGTTTTATATTGGACGTTCGCAGTCTGGATAGTTCATGCATTTATTATTTATTTTTTGAATTTTAATCATTGAATTTAATTATTATTTTTTATTAATTATTGATTTTTTTCTTTAAGGTAATCATACATATAAATTAAATAATTTCAATTTTATTAAAAAATATTTATAATTAACTAAACTATACTCTCTTATTATTATGTTATAAAAATATATAAATAAAGAAAATAGAAATAAATAAATAAAGTTTATAATTTCTACCTACAAATAAGGACACAAGGGAGCTTTTTCATATTTAACATTACATAAATTTTAAAAATAAATTAAAGTTTATTATAATAACATTTTTTTTAAAGTTTCAATCAATAATTTGAATTGATATTGAATATAGTACTTAAAGTGAAATGTTATCTTTTAAATTTTAAAAATATAAATTCATACTATTTTAAAATAATTTAAAAAAATGCATTAGAATTTCAGAATAATAAATTTTTTTCTGATTAAATTTTTGAATAAGAAAGTAATATTAGTAAAATAATTTATTTTTCTCAATCAAATTCTAACACATAAATGAAAAATACTTGCAAATTTATTTTTGTGTTCTTTTCCTTTAATACCCATGAAAGATTATTTCCAACAACCTTTCAATTTTTTTTTCTTTTTAAGCAGAATGAATGAAGAGCGTTAATTAACCGCTAACGTTTTCTCATCTTGTACCTCAGATTGGCTGATTTCAATTTGAAGTATACCAGAGGATCAAGATGGCAGCAGCGCCGGAGGAGATCAAGACATTGTTTGGAAAGTACTCGGAGAATGGAATCATGACCGTTGACCATCTCGGCAGGTTCCTCGTTGAGATCCAGAAGCAAGAGAATGGTGCAATAGAGGAAGCACATGCCATTTTTAATCATTTTCATGAGCAACAAGGTCTCAATCTTGACGCATTCTTTAAGTACCTTCTCGGCGATGTTAATCCTCCGTTGGATCCCAAACGCGGGGTAATTTCATTCGTTTATTTCATTTTATGGCCAATTATTTGGCTTTGATGAGATCATTTTTCCTTTTTCTTTTCTTTCCACTTGTTTCAGAACAGAGCACTCAGTGGATAAATTGGAATTCGCTGGTTTTTTTCCTTCCTCTTTTTTTTTTGGGATTCTTATGGTCCTATGGATGTCAGCTAGATTCGGGTTTTTTTCGCTGTTTTGTTTTTTATTGGTTATTTGGTTTTGTTCCTTTCCCCCTGGACGGGTTTCTTTTCCTAATCGGGAAAGAAAGTCAAGATATCAGATAGTGGAGCATTTTGCTGATTAGCTCTAGCTTAGAAAAGGGGGAAAAATAAAAAAAAAAATAAAAAACTGGATAAGCAGCAATCATCTGAATTGAATGTGGATTTTGAGATATCTCAGAATAATAGATTAATCTACCATTTTTTAGGCTCAATTATGCTATTATTTAATTTGAACGTGGATATTTCTGACATTTAGTGCGGTTTTTAATTAAGAAGTAAAATAGGAAAGTGTTAATTTAGTTCCTGTTTTATATAATTTTTAAATATGTATTTTTTTTTAACAATTTTGTTTGTTTATTGTAATGAACATTTCTTGGGTTTTAGGTGCACCATGATATGACTGCTCCTCTGTCGCATTATTTCATATGGACTGGGCACAATTCATATCTAACTGGGAACCAACTTAGCAGTGATTGTAGCGATGTTCCCATCATAGAGGCCCTGCAGAAAGGTGTGAGAGTAATTGAATTGGATCTATGGCCTAATTCAACTAAGGATGATGTTCATGTTCTTCATGGGAGGTATGCCACTTTGCAAAAGATGAAATGTAATTGCCACTCGAAAAGGAAATCAAAGCAGAAATAAAAATGAGGGTTTCTGTGAAGCACTTGGTATAATTTATACCTATATCCTTATAACCATTAGATCGTGTAATTTACACCTATATCCTTAAAATCATTAGATCATCAACTTTTAATCTCAGCCATTGATAATCAATGATTGAGATTAAAAGTTGATGATCCAATGGTTCAAAGCACTGGGTGTAAATTATACCAAGTGCACAACAGAATTACTCAATAAAAATTGTTGTAAAATGAATCAAAGTAGAAACAAAATTTGTAGTCCAATGATTAGACTGTAACTTTACTATATCAGGAACTTCTGTTGGTGATTCAAACCATGATAAGTTTGAAAATTTATACTTTTTGAAATTCTAAAATGTCCCATTCGTCATTTGACTATTGTTTAAATTGAGCAATGTTTCCATTGACCAAATTTGAAGGAAGATTTGTGTATGAGATCATATATGCTTATGCACTTTGATAGGATCACATAAGAAATTAACTTTCTGATGATTTGCCTTTTCCTCATTTGGACTTCTAAGAAACTTCAGCGAAAATGCATATATTATTTTTTTTTTAACTAGTTCTGATTCCTTTATGTAGAACATTGACAACTCCAGTGGAGCTTATCAAATGCTTGAGGTCTATCAAGGAGCATGCCTTTACTGTATCTGATTATCCAGTTGTTATAACTCTAGAGGACCACCTTTCTCCAGATCTTCAGGCTAAAGTGGCTGAGGTGAGTCTTCGATTTATTTTTATTTTTGAGATATGAAGCTCTTACCGTCTGATGATTTTATTGTTCTATGATATATATCTAGATGGTCACTCAAACTTTTGGAGACATCTTGTTTTATCCTGGCCCAGAACGCTTAAAGGAATTTCCCTCACCAGAATTATTAAAGAAGAGGATTATCATATCAACCAAACCACCAAAGGAATACCTTGAGGCCAAAGATATTAAGGAGGGGGAGGGTGATTTGGAGAGTAGGAAAGCTGGATCTGATGGAGAAGCTTTGATGAAAGATATTCAAGATGACAGCGAGGTGTGGAGATGATCATTAACTATCTTGCATTACTGAATTTTTCTGTATCAACTATTTGCTTACATTCTTCTTGCAGAATGAACTGGATGAAGATAGCGACGATGAGGAAGATATTGTTGAAAGAGGCATTAAGTCAAAGCGAATTGTAGCACCAGAATATAAACATTTAATTACTATTCATGCTGGGAAGCTTAAAGGTGGCCTAGCTGATTGTCTGAAAGTAGATCCTGAGAAAGTGAGACGTCTTAGCTTAAGTGAGCAGCAACTTGAGTCTGCTGCAGAAACTTATGGAAAAGAAACTGTCAGGTGTTCATGAGTGTTTACAAGTTTTGTGGCAATTTTCAAATTGTTTAACTGTGCATATTTTTGTTTTATGGAACTCTGCTGAGATGACAGGGAGAGAGTATTTAACTATTTATCAATTCAACGATAGAACTTGCATTGTTGAATAGGTTATTAATGAGGGTAGTTGGAATTAGTTGAATAACTAATCATTTTCAATAGTTCTTTTGCTAGGTCTTTATCCAACCCTCTATTTTATGTTTCAATTTTTGTGCTTGCAGTGTCTGTTGTTGCTCTATAAGTTGCTTTCTACTTCTTTATAACTATCTGATGCGCATGTAATGTATCATCACTTAATCAGTAACTGCATCACTACAAAACCATCTCTTAAATTTCTGATGATTGCTTGTGATGTAGGTTTACCCAACGAAATATACTAAGGGTGTATCCAAAGGGTATTCGTATCAACTCATCCAACTACAATCCACTGATTGGGTGGATGCATGGAGCTCAAATGGTTGCCTTTAACATGCAGGTACCTTTTTCTAAACCTTTATCTCCATTAATTATTTTTATAGTACAACCTTCAGCACAGAAGCTGAGGTTGTAACTTTGTGGTGTTAACATTAATCTATTTCCCAACTATTTGACTCAAATGATTCTTTCATGAATGAACGGAAAATTAAAAAATTTTCACAAACTGGAGAGTGGTCGTGCATTTTTCAGCCATCAAATAGTTCAGAGGAAGAACTATGATGTATTCTCTGTTGAGTATAGTTGCGCCTTTCATGTCATTTGTTGGCAAATGCATTAAGCATGTTACAGTTTTGTTTTAATTTTGTTCAAATGTGTCTATCAACTGCTGATAAACAGATTTATCATGGACAGGGACATGGAAAATCACTTTGGTTGATGCATGGAATGTTCAAAGCCAATAGCGGGTGTGGTTATGTGAAGAAGCCAGATTTTCTGTTGGAGTCTGGCCCAAATGGTGAAGTCTTTGATCCTAGAGCCGAGTTGCCTGTAAGGACAACTTTGAAAGTGAGTACTTATATTTTCAGGGAGGTATACTTGGAATCACTTTTTTCAGCTTTGTACTAAACATCCTTCTAATAACTGTAACTTTCTTGTTGCTCAATAGGTGAAAGTGTATATGGGGGACGGATGGCGCAATGATTTCAGTGGCACTCGTTTTGACATGTTTTCGGAACCAGATTTTTACGTTAGGGTATGCAGATTTCTTCTCTCCTCGCTTCCGTTGAATTGTCATTGAATGATAATAAAATGGGATTAAATCTTTTATCTTCAGGTAGGGATTGCCGGAGTTCCTGCTGATACTATAATGAAGGAGACAGAGCAAGCGGAGGACAATTGGACACCTGTTTGGAATCAGGAATTTGAGTTCCCATTAACTGTTCCAGAACTTGCTCTGCTTCGTGTGGAAGTAAACGATTATGACATGACCGAAAAGGATGACTTTGGAGGTCAAACATGCCTTCCTGTGTGGGAATTAAGAAGAGGAATTCGAGCAGTTTGGCTCCATGATCGCAAGGGAGTGAAGTATAATTCTACAAAAATCCTCATGCAATTTGATTTTATTCGAGACTAAGGCTGAGCAAATGTTGGGTCGAGTCGGTCAAAACATGCTCAGCTATCTGAGACCATGAGCAGTTCTGTCCTCTCTGTATCTATATATATATATATATATATTGCAGATTAGGGAAGCTATTTTTGATGTGTTTGATGCTGCTATGAGCGGGAGTCCGCCTGATGGGATATTAGGAAGTGATTCATGTAGCTGTGCTGTGCAGCATTGCTCGTATCTGTAGTCTGTTTATTGCCAATTGCCAATTGCTAATAAGGGAACTGGCAAATGTTATAATCTCTATTGTAATAAAGTGAATAAATACATCTTAGTTATGCAAAGTGGCCGAACCAGGATCCTAAATCAGAAAATACAAAAAATCACAATATTGATTCAGGAAGTGCCAAAATAGATTTCCAATATCTTTTAGATAAAATATATCTTAAAAATAATATAAATTTATATACAATTATATATATATATATATATATTTCGGGTATCCGCCACTAATTCTGTACAAAAGTTAGGGGAAGTCTCAAATTCCATTGCATAATTAAAGCCCTCTCCTATGTTCATTGTGTCAAAGAAAACATCCTAATTATTATAGTGTATGTAAGTGGGGTGCTATTCAGCATCAATTGACATTGTTTTTGAAGCATTGGCTCGAAGGGGGAATGGCAAACATTTCTGATTCAGAGAAGTTACAAGTTTAATGGAACTTGGGTATTTACTTGAGAAGATTTCAAAATTTTGGGAGTTAATTAAAAAAATTTACCAATCCCTTTCTTAATGGATATCGTTTAAACTTTTTGCATACTAATTGAAGAATGCATTTCATATATAGATAAAATACTATATTATTCTTAAATCACTACCAATTATTGTTATTGTACATTTTAGAAAAGAATAAAATTTTTTATTTCTATTATTAATAGGAATAATTGCCAAAAATAAACTGAATTTTTAAAATTGTATCAAAATTAAATTGTAATTTCTATTTTTTATTTAAATATACAAATTTTTAAAATTTTATTAATTTATGAATTCTGGCGAAACTCTGTTGACATGATATAAAATTCCGGTCAGATTAAAAAAGTTGTGTGACTAGAAAGCTGAGTTATCTTAGAAACTTTAAAACGTCATCTTTTTTGTTTTTCTAAAATTCTAAAACATAAATCTCTCTTGAAATTTGAAAAATAACACATGTAATTGTTGTGAGTAGGAGTTGTCTAGTCAACAGAGTAAGGAGAAATAAAATTTTTATTATAAGTAGAGTTTTACCAAAAAAATTTAGATTTTAAAATTTTAGAAAAAATAAAGTAATGATGTTTTAAAATTTTTAAGATAACTCAGATTTTTAGTCAGTACAACATTTTTAATCTCGTTAGAATTTTATGTCGTATCAATAGAGTTTTACTAGAATTCATAAATTGATAAGTTTTTAGAAATTTGTGTATTTAAGTAAAAAAAAATAGAAAATACTATTTAATTTTGATAAAACTTTAAAAATTTAATTTATTTTTGACAATTATTTCTGTTAAATAAGGGTATAATAGAAAAAAAAAATATAAATGTATATTAATAATTGTAAAACATTAACCATTTAAAAAAAAAATCAAAATTTTAAATGACATATTTTCTAGAAATGGACTGTGTGATAATAAAAAAAATTTATTAAATAAATTTATAATTTAGAGATTTAATTGAAGTAATAATTAAAAACATAAAAAAAAAATTTTCAATTATGAAATTTAATTGCATAAATTTGTGAAGTTAGATTAGTATATAAATGAACGAAGCTATTTGTGAGCTAGTCGATAATTGAATTCAACTATGAGTTATTTGAATATAATTCGAGGTCGAATAGTTTGAATAAGTGCTCGAGTTAAGTATCACAATTCCTCTTTAGTCTTGAATTGCCCTAACTACCTCTTTAGTCTTGAATCCAACTCTCCAAACAAGGCTGCCGCGCTTACTCTTACCTCTGTCCTCATATCTTCTGTGGCGATTAGCCATCAACGCCGGCCATAGTCGTCAAATTCCAAACAAATCGCTGCCTTAGATCCCTTTCGTAGGTCTTCTGTATTTTCTTGGTTAGAATTCTTAATTTTCTGCTCTACTTTTGTTTTAATGTTATGGCTTATCGTCAGTTCCATGCTTATTTCACTCTTTGTTTTTACTATTGGATTCTTGCTCTCTGTTCTTGCATCGATGCTGTTTAGTTAGGGGGTAGATGGGACTATACTGATTTTGTACCTTTCTTTCCTCTTTTTTGCCCTCCTCTCCCTTCTCTGTTGGCTTTCTTCTTTTTAAAATTTTTTCCTCGTGTTTTCTCAATTTGCGTATATAGTGTGGACTCATGTAATATATAGTCATAATGACAGAGCTCGTAATTTACATTTTGTAAGTAAATCCAATTTCGTCTAATGATATTGTAAAGTTGTTTTCAGAGAGTCAATTGCGATTCAAAACTGGAGATCATCTTGATAAAAAGATCTGCCCAGAAAGTAATGTTTACTGTAAATGCAATTCTAACATAGAACATTTCAATTGGTGATGTGGAGAAATGTGAATATGATTATTTACCTAATCTGGAGAGTAACAGAAGTAGATTTGTTGAATAGGTAATATGAAAGCCAGCTAATGACAAATGATTAAAAGAATATTAAAGGTGGAACTTGATGTATGATTTCATGAACTTGAATCAAGATTGGAATAATTATGCAGTTGGGTGGTGTCTTTGTATAAAATCACACATTAAGGCCTTTAAAATCAATAGCAGTTGATATTTTTTACTTCTTCCTTTTCTTTCTAGCTTATAACTTTTTGCTATATGTTTTTTTATTTCTGTAAATAATGGATTTTGAAACGACTTGGCTCTTTAAAGTCTTGCTTTTTAACTTCTAATTCAGGAAGTAACAAAATCGGATGCTTCCAAGTTCCAACTTTAATGCCTTTGTGTAAGCGAATTTTGAAAGTGATGTCCAAGTTCGATTTTTTATACTCGAATTCAAGTCTGTCCTCTTCTCTTCTTTGTTCTGTATCACTCCTTCCCTATCAATTGCAGTTTGCTTGTACAATTAGTTTGCTTTCTTGAAAAGTACAGTTTAAACCACATGATAAATATGCTTAGACAGAAATTTCAATAGAAGAGTGAGGCTGTCATCCAAAAAAAAAAAACCTACGAGGCATTAGTTTTGGGACATATTCAGTTATTGCTTTACACCATCAGGAATTATTTTGAGCCTTTACTTGCAACTTCTGTGGCATATTTGATTTTGGATTCTTTATGTGGTATTTAAATTTAGTTTACCATTTACTTTTGGATTTTATCACTCAAATTTTGAACTTAATTTTGAATTTTTGAATTAATTTAAAAAATATGGATAGTGTTTGATCTTAATAAGCAGATTCATTAGATGTTTGATCTTTCATTGGCTTTTAAAATTTTTATCTTGCACTTAAAGCACGAAATATATATCTTGAGATAGTCTGTTCATATAACATCATATTGTTTGCTTTATAAGGGAGGCAAATAAACTGTGTGTATGCTGTTATTGTTTTTCTTTTTTATTTGATTGTTATTGTGATGGTGTTCTTCTTTTTTATTTGATTGCTGTATTTGCTTGCTATGATTTGATGGCATATTTATAATGAAGCAATTTGTTGCTGATTTTCTTTTCTAATTAAACCTTCTGCAATATTATACTTGTGTGATGGTTGAGTATCCACTCGCTAAATTGCTTCGGGAAATTCATAATGGAAGGTAGTAAAACTCTGTACCTGGGTGATGCCACAACCTCAAACTCACTTTGAGAGTTTTGCTTCTTTTTTCTTTTTCTTTTCCTTTTCGTTTTCCATTTTCTCTTATTTATATTTCTGGTGTATTTAATTATTTGAAATGATTATTGTGGATGACATAATTATCATTGCAAAACCATTACACCCTGATTGCCAATTGTTATGCAAAAAATGACTTCACATTTATATAACCTGTACAGATTTTGTTAAGATCTTCACATTGACATGCAGATTTTGCACATAGATTTATACAATCTTCATATTTACAAGCAGATTTATATTTAATCTTCACAATACACAAATTTTGTTTCTCTTTAGTCCGAAAATTTGGTTTGATTCTTGACAATTTCTATCCTCTTGGTGTCCTCATGTAAATTTTTTGTGTGTTCTGGCCTTATTACCTTGGTCTTGATGATTATTTGTATTTCTTTATTATGTTCTAGAATTAGTTTCCTTTACTCTGTCCTAAAAGTGGTTTCCTGGGCGTGAGCCTTCATAGCTGCTATAATAGGAGTTACCTGGTCGACTGCAGCTTCAAGTTCTTTACTGACTTGTGCAAGAGCCTGCTGGCAGGATTCGTGGGCGGTGATTGCAGGAGTTGTGCAAGAGCCTGCTGGCAGGATTTGTGGGCCGTGATTGCAGGAGCAGCCTCCACATAATGGTTCTGGTACTTGGCCAAGGACAGATAAACACCAGAAACCAGGTGTTATTTTGCATTTCTTTCCTCTGAATAATTTCCCATTTTTTAGCTTTTTCTGCCTCTTGTGCAATTGTTCATTTGTTTTAGATTTTGGTATATGAACTTTATGGTTTATGTATAGTTCAGGAGGTGATTTTGTATCTTAACTTTTCTCTTAAAATTGCTCTCAAACTGAAAGGTTATATTGCATTTTCTACTTTATGATTTTGTATATATGTTTTAAATTGGGTGCATAAACGTGTTTGATGATTTGCCTAATTCCAGAACAAGAACAAAACTATTCATATGTAATTGGTCGATTTAAACAAAAATATGTGAAATTATCCAAGGTAGATGTTACAATTTTTATCTTAGATAATTAATCTAATTTATGGTTAAGAGGAAACTACTAGAATTGTTCTTGTTGTTTCTTATTTTGTTTGAAGGATATAACAATATGGGTCCAAGATGGAAAGGAAAGGATGCTGAAGCTAAAGCTCTTGCAGATCCTATGTCGAAGATTGTTTCACAGCTTTCTTCTTCTTTAACCCAATTTGATGCTCATGGGTTATTATCAGGATGCAGTGTGCTTCTTGCAGTGGAAGCTGAGCAGTCTGAACTTCTTTCTCGTGCTTGTTTTGGCCGACCTATTGTTACAGCTGACAAGGATAAACAATGGTTTCAATTGGGTTCGGAGGAAGCCTTTTATTTGTGCTATTCTTTGAAATGCCTGAAGATAATTGGTAATGATGATCGTGATAAGGATGTTGTTGAGCTATGGCAGTATATGAAGTCAAAGATGGCAACTTTCCCCAATTTATTCAAGGCTTATTCTCATCTTCGAATGAAAAATTGGGTTGTGAGGCCAGGATCTCAATATGGTGTGGATTTTGTTGCATATCGTCACCATCCATCTTTTGTTCACTCTGAATATGCTGTGATTGTTTTGTCAGAAGAAGATGATGATGTCAATGGTAGACTGAGAGTTTGGTCTGATTTTTATTGCACACTTCGACTTTGTGGAAGTGTTGCAAAAACATTGTTAATTCTTACCATCAGTAGACATAGTTATGGTGCTTCGACTCCATTTTCTTTAGAGGAATATTCTGTTCAAGAGCACATAATCACGAGATGGAGTCCTGAACAAAGTCGTGAGAAGAATCAGACGACCTCTGAAATCAGAACCAAGTAAGATGTAGTTTAGACTTTTTTTTTTATTAGTTCTCATAATTTGATCATATGATCTATTAAAACTTTTAGCATTTGCTATTTTTATTTGCTGTCAAAGGGGTATTTTTTGAAAAATGTGTAATTGTTCACCTTATTATTTCATGAAATGGATTCTGATTTTATTCCGTGGCCTGTGTAACTTACAAATGTCTTTGGTTTGTGGTTATCTCTTCTTTTCCCCCTTAATTTACTTGGGGGGGAAAAGCAACTTTTTACTACTTTTAAGTATATGAAACCTCTCCACCTAGCTATGATTATGTGGCTGGATACTAAATTTGCCATGTTTAAACAACTTTTTTACATTTGAATATGATTGCTAAAAGATGCACCATACTTTTTGACATTCAAGTCAATATACCCGTCAAAGATTTCTCGTGTAGAATAATGTTCCTTTGGAAAGTGTAAATAGTCTATCATTCAAATGTTCTCTAAGGATGGGTCTGAATTTCTGCACCATTCAATATAACTTTGCTCCTACCCTACCGGAAAATTCAATTAAACGAAATGCACAAGTAAAATTGCAGGTAGAATTGTTTAATAAAGATAGCTTAATAGTAAGTTATTCTATCAATGATAATGCAGATTTTCATTCAAAGACGGCGCTAAAATTTAGACTTGTATTTTATACACCATTTGAACTCATTTACTCGCAGGAAAATGAATTTTTCGAGTAGTCTCTTTTATCATTTTTAATTTCTAATTTGTCTTTCTCGAGTGGTGCCTCTTTTATCATTCTATTTCACGGTTCTGATGATAAGACTTTAATCATTCTATTTCGCAGCTCTGACTATAGTGAAATTTATTTGAATTATATGGGTTTAAAAATTAGACGTGAATTTATGATTGATCTAAAATGATTAAGTCAATCTAAGGTTAGTTCCACCGTAATTATAAGCTTTTGTTTTATCTTTTAAACTTCCGATATAGACTTGTCTCTAAAAAAATTATGGTAACTTATGCATGGTGGGATTTGGAGACATTGCTAGTGTAAGAAAAAAGAATTGGTAAATTATGGATGGTGGGGATTTGAAGGTACTGCTAGTGTAAGAAAGAAATTGTAATAGGTTCTAAGGCAGGTGAGAAGTGCAAAATTTCAAATAAATTAATTTAAATTGAATTTTTTAAAATTATATATGCAAAGCCTTATATATAACAAAGCTCTCGTTTTCTCATGGTGATTGAAAAATGCACTTATGAATCGTATGGAAATTAAAGCATGAAGTATAAGGATGTATGATTAAGAACAGTGTCGGGTTTTAAATTCACAGAGAACCTGGCACAGTATCTTGGAGTGCCAATTCTTCAAGGCCGAAGTGGGCACATTTCTTACATGTTTTTGGAGCATAAAGTCCGGAAGAGCCTTAGTTCTTGGAAAGCCAAATCTCTCTCTTGTTGGCAGGATTACATTGGTGGCTAATTATGTCAATTTCGTTTTATGCAATGCTATTTGCTGTCATTCCTTGTAGCGTTTGTGAAAAAATAGATTCGATGGGCACAAGGTTTATATGGGATTCAGATGGATTGATAGGAGCTTTCATTTTTGTAAACCAAAATAACATGGAGGTCTTGGTATAAAAAAATTGAAGATCTTGAATCAAGCTTTCATCGCAAAGCTGGCTTGGAGGGATATGGCTGAACTAACTCTCTCTGGGTGAAAGTGCTTAGAGGTAAATATGATATAAATAACTTGATGAATGTTTCTCGTCTTGTTCTTGCGACTCCTCTTTGGCGAGCTATGGTGAATGGTAGATCCTTTATTTAAGTGAACTCTAGCTGAGCAATTGGAAATAGTTTGATAGTTTCATTTTTGTTTGATCGGTGGTTGGGATCGAAGGCTTTAACTATTAAGGCCATTCGCCTAATTCCTAGTAGGTCGGTTGGTGAAGGATGTGTTGGCAGGGGAATCGTGGAACACAGATTTACTTAACAGATTTATTGCTGCCAGACATTTTGGAGCTTCTGTTTATGTGTTGTACACCACATCATGAACTGGGAAATGATTTTCAAATCTAAAACTCTTCACTAAATGGTAATTTTTTCAATTGCATCGACATACCTGTCTCTTTTTTGTTCCAATGAGGAGAGTAATTTCTTTTGGAAGCTGGTATTGAAATGGTGTGGCTCTCAACGAATTCGTTCCTTTAGTGGTTGTGTGTTCACAAGAGGCTATTTTTATGAGCTACATCACAGACATTTGACCTCAGATTGCTATTTCCCAGTCTGCATGATTGTGATGGAAGATATCTTGCATGTGCTTTGTGACTGTTTATTGGCTAAGGCAGTTTGGTGCCTCTTCTAATCATGCGGAATTCTCTAGCCTGAACTTCATTGATAGGGTAGCTAGCAGCTTGCTCAATTTTTCTAATGCAGGAAAGAATTTGGATTGGAATGTTCTCTTTGGCTATACTTGTTGATATCTCTAGAAGTGGCAGAAAGAAAGGGTCTTTAATAATGCTCGGATCAAAGCCTAAGATCATTACATTCTATTTTTCTATTGTCCCATCAAAAGCAGAGATTGGTAGAAGAATTAAAAGTATTACATGAAAGGAATATATACATCAAATCTTTGAAAAATATACAAGTGCATTTGTCAAAGTTAAACCAAGCCTAAATATGGGAAGCCGAAACCATAACCTATATGAATTTCAGTGCTTCTAAAGATGGATTCTGCTAGGTTGTGCCTTTGTCATCCTGGCTTCACCGTAGGGTTCATCATTATCGATCCGGCGATTGTTCCTGAAGGCTGCACAACCAATGACATAGGTAATCACTAGTATGATTAGCACGGTGATGTTAATCACCGAAACCTTCCTCCAGCTCTTCCTGAGGCTGCCTAGCACTCCAGCCTTGCAAGAGTTGCAAGAATAGCATAATTGCTCTTGATCATTGCTCCACAAATTGCAGTCAGTATTGGAGACAGCCCCTCCCCCAGATGCCCATACGGTTTCATTAACGTAGCTGAAACCGCACTCAGTTGGTGGCTTACAGCAACCAGACTACGCAGTAGAGAAAAGAAAACGTAGAAATTTTATTCACACACATATATAGAGATCATGTTGTATAATCTTTAATTAGTATCATGATCACTGCATGCTTATATGTGATACTTTTAATGTTTATACATGTTTGAAGGATTGAGGGATGATGCCTACTTTGTATACATCGAGTCTATGTATATCAAACGAATGAGAAAGTGTCGTGTAGATAAAACAAATTATACGACACTTGCTCATTAGTTGGACTGTATGGATTCGGTTTATACAAAAATTTCGAATCACAGTAGCCCACATCCATATCCTCGTCTATCATCTATATGCTGTCTAGTCATTTATGGACAGTGGCAATTTAAAGCAAAGTCTTCAGTCTCTACGACAATGAAGGGAAAGGATCACAAATTCCCAACCTTACAATTAAATTCTCAACCTTACAATAAATAAAAAGAACTTACCAAAAATTGAAAATAATACATTGCATCACTGGCTGAATTAAATGAGCCTAATAAATATTCAGTTTTTTTTATAAAAAAAAAAGGTAAAAAAAGGTACCTAATAAATAAGTTACTCAATTCTTTTTCTGATCATATTTCACTCAACTGAATCTAATCAAAACTTGGAGTTTTGATCTTTGTTAGTCACAGAACACTCACATGAGAATCTATTGAAAGCATACTTACAAGGATGGAAAATATTATCTGCATGAATTGAAATCTAGCTAGAGCTATCTAATATGTTTGGTAGCTAAGAAAAGTAAATGGGAAAATAGAAAAAGGCAAAAGAAAAGGAAAAGAGAAATTAGATAAAAAGATCTCTTGTATCTTTATGAGATAAGTGTAGCTTCAATTAATAAAGCAATAGTACCACAAAAGAGAAAAAGGGATATCCAATTATCCATATTCAAACATGCTATTCTACTTCAAAGGAAAAATCCTCAAAGGATTGAAAGCAGAAAAAAACAAAGGCAAACCAACCACTTCCACCCAAAAGAACATTCTCGTTAATTTGTATATTTTTATGTAAAAATAAGATAGTGACAAATTGCATATATTTTCCCTACTCTATTTTATATGAAAAAAATAATTGTGTTTAAGGCTATAAAGCCACAATAAAGTAATTATGTTGTAAAGAAAAATTTTTACGTAAATTTAATCTATCACACTAATCTAAATATTTATATTATATTTATATCAAACTAAATAAAATAATTAAATATATAACATTATTAATTAATATGTATAATTAAATTATTTTAATATAATAGATTGAATTTACCAAATAATTTTTTATTTTTATTTTAAAACTGGTGAAGAGAAAGATTGGATTTAGCAACATAATTTTTCTTCATAAGCAAGGAATCATTAGAAATTATTGGGTTTAGCAATGGTCACATGAAGCCACCGACCCGTTTGGTGTAATTAATAAAGCATGGTAGATCGTGATTAAAAAAACAAATTAATAAAAAAAAATTGTCAAATTGATATCATTCAAGTATTATATGACCTAGTTTCAAAAAAAATAAATAAATAAAAAGCAAGTAAATAAAAAAGAAAAGAAAAACAATGAAAAAGAACGAAATACCTGAATGGGGCTAAGCCGCCTCTGATTAAACATATCAGCAGTTTCAGGGACGCCATTAACAGTAACACCCATCTTCCCACAAACCTTAGAATCTCTAATACAAGAACTTATCTTCGACCAGTAGCTCTCACTCGCCACTCTTTCCTCCAGCCACCCTGAATAATCCTGCAAATAATAATCCAAATAAGCTCTGTTCATCACCGGCCGGCCGGACCCCTTGTCAGTGACGGCGTAAGCGAAGATGATGAACCCGATCAGGGCTGCGATGATGAAGAACATGACGAAAAGATATAACCACATCAAGAAAGTGTTTCTATAACAAGCGCCGGCGAAACCAGCTAAGGAGATAACCATAATGGAAATCCCGATGACTATCAATGGCCACTGCAGGAACTTCAAGCAATCTGTGTTGTTGGCTCTGCTGCTTAGCCATATTCCACCGCCGAGGATTGGGATTGATAGCAAGAAAGTTAAGAAGTTTAGTAGGCCTATTAAGTGATTGCTACTTCTCATCTCTAAATCTCTTCCCTAATTAATATTCTTCTGCTGTTTCTGAAAACTGAGTTTTATGATTTCTTTCTTTTGTTTGAGAAATGATACTAGAGATAGAGAGAGGTTTGTTAGATGTAGGTAGTGATTTTTAATGACTTATATGTATATATATATTTCGAAGCCACCTCAGCTTATATATCAATGTCAAAAAAAAAAAAAAAAATTATATTTATATTGGATAGAATAATATAAAATAGTAAAATATTTTATAAAAAATTTTAAAATAATTATAAATTTAAAATTTAAATTCGGGAACTAACTTTAAAATAATTATAAATTTAAAATTTAAATTCGAGAACTCCCATTACGCTGATAAAATTATAAATCAACTTATTAATATCTTTTTGAATAATGGCTTGTATAATTTAATTTAAAAATGATTTTTTTTAAATAACATGTATTACAATTTTAGGTTATTGATCTTATTTATAACAGTAATTCTAAGGTGCATCCGGTATACCATACACCGGATGCTTTAAAACCATTAGATTATAAATTTTTAATCTCATCCGTTGAAAATGAATGGTTGAGATTAAAAGTTAATGATCCAACGGTTCTGAATTATCAAGTGTAATTTACACTGGATGTACCGCAGAAACCATCTATTTATAATTCTAAATCTTTACACTTTTAAGAATATATTTAGTATAATTTGAACCAAAAAATTATACTCAACAAATTTAATATGTCCAACAAATTAAGCAACAATTTTTATTTGTAACCCAATTGTATACTTTTCATTTGGGTCTAAAGGGTAATGATAGTCTTAACTTTGAAATTTAGTAACTTGTCGTATAGACGATGGATTGCTCAATTGCTTAAGTGATAAGAAATATTGTATTGAAACAGTAAAGTAGGGAAATGGTAAGAGTCAGGAACGGCCAAGCTCATGTCATCTTTTTGACATGTCAATAGTTGATTGGTTCCAGTTTGCTCTTTTGATTTTAAATTCTTAATTATCTAACAATTGTGATTAATTAACTTATTCCTTGACATGTGGTGGCTAAGTTTCATTGAAACAGCGTATTTTTTTCTATGTTATCAAAACCGGACTGGCTGCTAGTATAACCGGAAAAATCATGAACTAGAATTCAAGCTGATCGGTTTTGATAGTCCGTTCCAAGAACTGGTTTTCTGGTTTGGTGAATTGAAAATTCACTCAAAAGTATCATTTTTTTCACATGATAGGAGCTGAATTCAGGTCTTTAAATTTAGTTATCAAGCTTTTACCATCAAACTACTTATGATATGCAGTTAAAATGACCATTTTTTATATTAGTTTCATTTACAAATGAATTTATATAGATTTACATAAAATTAACTATCTATAAAATTATTCATGAAAAGAGATTTATATAAAATAAATATTTAGTTTTTTATATTTTTATTATAAAAGTAAAACTATGACAAATAAATAATTCTTATATTATCAATAATTCAATATATAAGATGTATTAATTTAATTTTTTATAAAAGTATTAACATTATTTAAATATATATATATATATATATAATAAATTTGAATTTGCACATTTGTATTTATATTACTAATATATATCATGATAAAATTATTATATAAATTATTTTTAAAATTAGTTATTTTAATATAAAATATTTTACTTGAGAAATGAATGTATGTTGAATATTATTTTTTATAAATTATTATTTATTATAATTTCTTAAAAATAAAGAATTTATAGATAAATAAATTGTATTATTTTTTAAAATAATATTTATAAATATTGATATTATTATACTTAAAAATATTTAGAAATATATTTATATATTAATTTGAATTTCAATATTTAATATTTTGAATATATTATTGTGTATGAAATATGTTTAATTTAAATAATTTTTATATTTTACTATATA
>CATIWF010011774.1:0-14757 GCA_949630135.1 Balakata baccata | reverse complement strand
AAAAATGAGAATGGCAAACAAGTTGATGAAAAGAAATATCGAGGTATGATCAGTAGCTTTCTTTATCTTACCGCAAGTAGACCCGATATTATGTATATTGTATGCTTATATGCACGTTTTCAATCTTGTCCTAAAGAGTCTTATTTGCATACTGTTAAAAAGATATTAAAGTGTTTAATTGGCTCACAACATTTAGGCTTATGGTATCCTAAATGCATATCATTTGATCTTATGGCTTATTCGGATGCGATTATGCCAGGAGTATTCTCGATAGAAAAAGTACTTCAGATACTTGTCAATTTTTAAGAAACTCCCTTGTGTCTTGGTTTAGTAAGAAACAAAATTTTGTGGCATTATCCACTGTTGAAGCCGAATATATTGTCGTTGGTTGTTGTTGTTGTACTTAAGTATTATGGATAAAACAACAACTTAAGGATTTTGGATTGGAACTTAATAACATCCCTATTAAATGTGATAATATGAGTGCTATTAATCTTTCTAAAAATTTGATTCAACATTCAAGAAGCAAACATATAGATATTATACATCATTTCTTACATGATCATGTGAACAACGGTAATGTTGTACTTGAATTTGATGATACCAAAAACCAACTTGCCAATATCTTTGCCAAAACTCTGTGAGGAGTGATTAAATCTCATCAAAAGAGAAATTGACATGTTGAATGGTAATTCTTTGTGATATTTCTTAATTTTTTTTAGCTTAATTGTGAACCTTGAGCGTTATTTAATGATTAATGATAGTAATCAATTTATTTCAAGTCTCACATGATTTTGTTTTTAGTGCAAAATTGTGTCCAAGTTCATACTCTTTTGATTTGTGCTCTTTGTGCCCAAAAATTTTATTTTTCAGCTTTAGTTTTTACGCCCCATCAGTGGCCTTCACGACCGTGATTCACGGCCAGTGTCATGGTCATGAAATTGTGACACAAAGGGCCGTGTGATCCGTGTCTAGAGATGTTCACAGCCATAGTCAAGACCATTTGGCTGTGAAAGGCAGTGTCAAGGGCATAACAGTTTTCTGTCACTGCCGTGACACATGAGGCTACCACCATTTAAATTTTTCTTTCTTACTTTTTTCTCTCTCCTCATTTCTTCTTCTTCCTCATGCAGCCCTTCTTTATCTATCCACCATTTCTACACCAAATCTCTTCATTTTTCCTTTTTTTTTTCTTCAAATTTCTTCTTCTTTTCTCATTTACACCCGTTTTCCCCTATTTTTTTTTTATTTTTTTCTTCTTCAAAAATTGCAATTTTTTTTTGGTGTTTCGAGTTCACTTTTAATCCTTTTCCTTCACTTTATTCTTCATATTTTAAGCTTCTTTCCTCCTTATATCTCCATAAAAACACATTTTTTACTCTTTTGCAATTTTTTTTGGGATTGTGTGGATATTTTGACTTCCATCCCTCATGACTTATTAAGGAGAAACCTCCAAAGGCAAGGGAAGATTGAAATCTACTGCTGCCAGAAACAAGACTCATGGTGACCCCATGCTTCGGATTATACCTCCTCTCGCCCATCAAAGGTACAAGACTCTGCAATCTTGCCCTTTTGTGAATTCTAGATCTTTTGATTGGGAGACTGTTGGGGCTATTAGAATAAAGGAAGAAGTTAGGTCTTTGTTATCTACTTTAGGAATGCTGCATTTTGTTAATATATACAGACATAGCTTTAGGGAGTTAACTTTAGAATTTTTGAGTACTATGAATTTGAACTTGGTAGGGACTATCTTTTCGACTCAAGGAAAAGAGTCATAGATTATCTGCTGTAACTTTTGCTGAGATTTTTAGATTGCCCACTGATGGTTTGTTGAATGAATCTAATGCTAAGGATTCTGCTCCTTTTTATGTTTGGAGTACTATTGCCTCTGGAAAAGCCTGGGATATTAAGACTGCTAAAAGTACATATCTTGATTCTCCTACTCTTAAATATGAGCATAGATTTCTTACTTACAGTATTTTTGCTCCGGGTGATAGCAATGGTTCTGTCCGGAAATCTGAATTGCTCTTTCTTCATTATGCTGTAAAAAATAAGCCTATTGTTGTTGATAGATGGTTTGCAGCACAATTATGTCAGATTGCCACTAAGACTGCAGGTGACATTCTTATAGGGAGTTATGTGACACATTTGGTTATGTCCCTAGGCTTGATTGATATTGATAGCCTAGACTTTGAGCCCATTCCAGCCTCTGTTTCGGATAAGTTAGATATTGACTCCTTAGTTCAGATGGGAGCAGCAGTTAAGATCTCTTTTAAAGGAAAGATATACTTCAGGCTTAAGGATCACTCGGATCAGATTGTTTGGCATGAGGGTGATTCTCATCTGTCAAGCCCAGCTGGCATGGTAGGACTAGGAAGAGACTTAGGCATAAGGTATCTTAAGGTAACGAGCCTCATGATATGGATGAGACGGGTTGTGGGGAGCCACCTAGTGATGCAGCTACTAGTGGGGAGACTACCACACCTGATATAGTTCAATAGCTTATCTCCCACTTCAATCACTGTTTTGATATGTTCATATAGCAGTTCCTTAATCGTTCAAGAGCCTTTGAGGAGCGCATTGAGACTCACCTCGCCTCTCTTGAGTCGAAGATTATGGCTCTTCATGATCGCCATCCTCATTCTTCCTAGTTCCTCTTAACAGTTATCCTCTTATTTATTGCTTATGGACACAAAACTTGCAAATTGTATTTAACTTATTATGGGACACATTTATATTTTGTTTGTGCCCATTTCTTCCTTTTGCCTTTAGTTCTTTTTGTTGGTACCAAATAAAAAGAATTTGGACATATGACTAATCATGCTAATCATGTCAATATACTAACATGCTAATTTTTTTTTTTGTAAATATGGCCTATATTTATGTCAAGGCTTATCTTGCTAATATTTATATGAGATGAATATTTGGATATAATGATGTTTGATACTTATTCTATTTTGGCTTGAATATTTTATATTCTTGGACACATGGCAAAAATGTTTTATACAATGTTATGAAAACCGGACCGGCTGGTTTAATAAAAAAAATCGGAAATCTGCCACCAAACTGGTATGTTCTTAGGTAGAAAACCAGGAGGAAATTGAACCGGGAGAAAAACCAGTGAACCGGCCGGTCAAATTGTGAACCGACTGACCCGGCCAGTTTTGACCTGTTTTTCGAGGTTTTTTTTTTAATTTTTTGCAAAAAAAAATTTATTTATTAAATTTGGTCCAATCTAGCCAACTCAACCTGTTCAATCAAAAAATTGACCCTAAAACTAGATAAGTTAACCATAAATTAGTTAAATTGGTCAAAATAAATATTTTTTTGAAGGCTTAATACACTCTTATTTATAATATGCTGTCATTTTACTTTTTTCTATGTAAGATTGTTCACTTTTTTTATATATATTTTTTATTTCTTTTTTATATTACTTTTCTTTTACAATTTGAGATTTTTTATTGATTAATTTTCAAGTTATATGTTACCTTTATATTTAATAATTAATTAAATATTCAATTATGAAAATATATGAAATATATATTTTTTTAAAATAATACAAAAAAGAGAATATGAGACATATTATATTAGTCTTGTATACTAGAAATGATCTTTAACAACTTATATTCTATTTTTATTATGTATAAGACATATTATGTTTTATTATATATGAGATATATTATATTTTATGAAAATATTACGTAGACCAGTTTAACCCCGGTTCAACCTTAAATCCGTGACCCGCTGGCTTTTCAGGTTCATTGATCGGGCCGGTTTTTACAACCTTGGTTTTATATACTTGGACCTATGGCTTATTTAATTACTTCAAAATGTTATTTTTTATATGCATTTGTTGAGGGGAAGAGTTTTTCTCTCTTTAGCCATATTGGTTAATTATTTGTCAAGGGGGAGATTGTTCAATCTTGAGGGGTAATTTTGTCATTCTGATAATCATAAATAATTATGCAATGAGATTTAATCATTTCAAGTGTTTAAGTCTTAAATAGGTCAATTATAATCTTTTAAGAGCTTTGGAAATTAACATTGGATAGAAAACAACTTGAAAAGGAAGACTTCACCATTAGGTGTCATGACCATAAAGGTGTTTGCCATGATCATGAATACTATGCTTCACCACCAAGCTTCATGACCATGAAGAATTGTGTCATGACCATGAAAGATTGCTTCATGACCGTAAAAAATGTGTCAAAATGGTCCAGTAGCCGTCACGGTCATCCTTCATCACCATGTCAAGTGTCACGACCGTGAAAGAATATTTCATGACCATGACAGTTGAGCAGGAAACTCATTTTCAAGTGCCAAAATGCTTCATGACCGTGAATCTGGGCACATACATTATTAATGAGGTAGTTCAACAGACATAAACGAATTAAATGCACCCCCAACGGTTACAATACATCAAGGGAGTATAAATACTTTACATTTATGATGGTATAGGGTTAGAGAATATTTGATTAAGTGCATATCACTTTAAATCATCATTGTTAAACTTTCTTGAACTTTGTATTCTTCAAAAGTTCGAGTGTTCTTGAGTTCTTTGGATTGTTGAGTAATTTTTTTCTTACAATCAATAGCTCAATAGTGAGAATAAGTGTATTGGATTGGGATTTGAAATACTTATAAGCGTTTGAGTATGAGTTTTAGGTTAAAACATTTCGATTGCTTGTTTAAGCTTGTAAGAGTTTAATCTACACCTTGAAGTATATTGTTAGTGGATTGAAACTCTCTATTGAGGTTTGAAAGAGGAGTAGGCTAAGAGAGCCGAATCTCTATAGATCTTTATGGTCTCTTGCTCTTCCTTGTTCAATTTTTTTTATCTTTCTTTCCATTCAAAATTACCAATTCACCCCCCCTCTCTTGGTATTTATGGTATTTCATCTTCAAACCCTCGATGGATAGTTAATTGCTTAAGACTACATAGGTTGTCCATTGTCTTTAGGATTAAAAAAATTTATTTTCTGCTACCCTCTGTGTATGGGATATGCATGTTCATCTCAAGAGTGATATCAAAAGCCTCCCTATGATTGTCTTAATCAATTTTTATTGAAGATTTATTTTGATTAATTGAAAAATGGCAATTTGGGTACTTTGATTTTGAAAAACGAATTTGGTTTTGGTTTCAGTTTTACTTCTATTTTTCATTTAGATTTTGTTCATAAAATGTTAATGGATGGATTGTATGAATTTGGCATGATACAAATTGAATTTGTATAATGAAATTCATTATTTATATCTAATTGCCAAAATTATGGGTTTTTAATGAACTTTAATTTAATTTTATTTCTTCCGCGAGGATGTTCATGATTCGTTGATCATATGATGAATAAACTGTGTTAAGAACCTGATGAAAGTATGTTTTGGGATTTTGGACAGCCATGGTTTTGGAATTAAAATTGTTTTAATTTTTTGGAAACCCAACTTTCGCGATCGCGAAAGTGCCCAATGTCAGTTTTCTGACATATTTGTACTTTTTCCAATACTTTTAATTTATGACTATGAGATAATCAAATATGTTATTATGATTTTTATTACATTTTATATGGATTTGTTCAATTCAAATTTTTCCATTTAGTTTCGAATGGTAATTGATTTAATTTAG
Organism: Balakata baccata; assembly: GCA_949630135.1. Lineage (NCBI taxonomy): Eukaryota > Viridiplantae > Streptophyta > Magnoliopsida > Malpighiales > Euphorbiaceae > Balakata > Balakata baccata. The sequence continues at coordinate 9,137 of CATIWF010011774.1, read as the reverse complement.
GTGTTTTATGTATTGGTTCACTAATCTGAAATTTATGAATTTGGATTATTTTGAGCTGATTTAAAGATGCCTAAATTGATGATAGATGATTTTGAAATTTCTGGAATTTTTCAAATGTGATTTGGTTTTATTTGAATTGAACATTTCTTATTTTAGTATAACTAAAAATATATATGTACTATTGAATTAAATTGTTAATTATTTAAGTATCCCAATAATTTAAATTTAATGATTTTAATTGAGAATTGAAATATGGAAGTATTGATTTTAATTTTAGAATATGATTTTAGAATTAAAATTAACATGGAAATTGCATACAAATAAGAAAGAAATAAAATAGGCAATTTTAGGTAAAGTATTTGATATGATCAACTAATTGCCTAAGGGATTTTATTACCTTTTATAAAGAGTTTATAATTGGTAATATAATTATTTAATAGGTTTAAATGATAACTTAAATAATGATTTTCTAATAAAGCCGAAAAATCCAATTTTTGGTTCAATTGTTGAAATTGGTTTTTCAAATAGAATCCAAAACGTCATTTCAATTTTACCTTTGCTGTATGCATTAGAGAATGCATGTTAGGGTATACGGATTGCATGATGGTTAGTTATGGATATAGACTAATGTAATTGATCATGCATGATTTTAATTTTTTGTAAAATTTTGGTAAATAGGGCATATGTCCCTATATCTCTATTTCTTCTCTGCTTGTATTTCTTTTTTCATCTTATTCCCCTCAAATGTAAATTGAGATTTCTCTTTTGAAATTGTGTAATTAGATTATATAGGACTAGGATAGAAGAAAATGTGAAGAAGCAAAAAGCCAAGAAGGTTGTACCATTTACAAGAAGACATAGAATATGAATTTTGATTTATGTTTTATGTTGTATTTTATGCATCTACCCAGGTCAGATTTAGTCAATCCTTTCATGGCTCGAAGAATTGATGTTAGATTATCCATAATCAGACTATATATGTACGTAGCTAGCTATGTATGTCTATAGTGATGAATGGATGTATGTATGCATGCAACAAATATGATGAGACTATATTAATAATTTCTCTCGATAAATAATAATTAAGACTAACGTCTTCCATTAATGTGGGGAGAACCAGAATTCTTCTAGAGTTTGGATTATTGAACTGACTCAAGCCAACTCTATAAGAATATGTTCAAACTACTGAAATATGATTTTATAATTAATGAGTTGGTTTTAATAGATTTTATTGATTTGTTAGGCTTACTCAAGGTCTATGTAAATTAGAGGTGGTGTTAAAAAAGTGTACATACGATGTACACATATCAAGAGTTGGTAATCCAATAATTTGCGCGCACATCAATCACTTGATTACACAATTCAATAATTGCATTAAAATGCAAGTGGTATTTATCAGATACATACTAATTTGACCTAAGATAACTTGTTGAGCTGACTCAAGTTCATTCTTCAGTTGGAATTGGATATAGACCCACTAGGAGAATTTCTATATAAATGGGAGTTATGAGTTTGCAATAAAATAGTGGGAATCACAATGTGTTTATTAAAGACCTAATAATCATATATTCATGTACATTTTTTAATATTATATCTAGATTGCTAGAATCATCATATCATCAAATGTGAATTTTCGTTCAATACTCAAGTCAAACAAATTGACCAGGCCAAATTTCCTAAACTGACTTAGGAATTTGAGAATATATAGTTCTCAAAGTTAAGTGTATAGTCTATGTTCTGGATGAGCCGCTTCCTTCTCCTCTTGCTGATGGAGCAATAGTTAATGAACAATTGGCTTAGAAGAAGTATCTGAATGATAGTGAGTTGTCAAGTTGTATTATGCTCGCCTCTATATCACTAGAGCTCTAGAAGCAATACGAGGCTCTAGATGCAAATACCATAGTCTAACATCTTAAGGAGCTCTTCAATGAGCAAGCTAGATCCAAAAATTTTGAGATCTACGAGATGCTTTTCCACTCCAAGATGGTTAAGGGAACATCTCCAGTGGAGCATGCATTGAAGATGAATGGATTTATTGAGAGATTAAGCTAGCTAGGTTTTGCAATAGACTGTGAAATATATACTTAATTCTAAACAATTTACTTGATAGTTGTGCACACTTTGTGCTAAATTATAAGATGAACAAGGTTTCATCTACAATACTCGAGCCAATCAATCTACTCAAAATAGCTGAATCTTCTGTTAAGAAGGAGAGTAAAGTTGTGATGTTGGTAGACTCTTATAGTTCTAAGATGAGGAATAAGAAGAAGTCCACAAAGCTTAAGGGAGGCATGGTCAAAGAGACTGCGCCTAAGGGGACTAGCTTTCATTGTGGTAAAGATGGTCATTGGAAGAGGAACTGCAAGGCCTATCTAGAGTCCTTAAAGACGAAGGCATCTGATGCCCCATCTACTTCAGGTATTTTCATTATTGAAGTTAATATTGTTTCAAGTAATAATATTTGGGTATTAGATATCAATTGTGGTTCATATATATGGATTGATATGCAAAGCCTAAGTAACATTAGACAATTTAAGAGGAGAGAGTCAGGTCTATGTATGGGCGATGGAGCAAGAGTTATTATCTTAGCTGTAGGAACTTATATTTTGATGCTCCCTAATGGGCTTGTAGTAGAACAAGATAATTGCATTTATGTTATATTTGTTTCTACTTTGAATAGAAATGACTTTCATTTGACTTTTAATAACAATGGTTGCTCAATAATGTTTTTTATAGTACCAAAATTCTTTGCAATGAAATTTATAGACTTGATATGCATGGTTCTATATTCAATATCGATAACAATAATAAAAGACAAAAGTTATATAAACCTAGACTTATTGCATTATCGCCTTTGACATATTAGTTTAAGGCACATGACTAAGTTACATAAGGATGGTAGTTTGGAGTCATTTGATTTTGAATCATGACACATGTAAATCTTGCTTATTAGGCAAGATGACAATATTATCCTTTAAAGGAAAGGGCGAACATGCCAATGGGCTGTTGGTCCTAATACATTCAGATGTATATAGCCCAATATCTGTGCATGCCAGAGGTGTTCATTACGTTCATCGATGACTATTCATGATTTGGGTATTTGTATCTTATGCGATATAAATCTGATGCATTTGAAAAGTTGAAAGAATTCATAAATAAAGTAGAGAAACAAATTAACAGAAGTATTAAATCACTTAGATCTGATCGAGATGGTGAATACTTAAGCCAAAAGTTTTAGGATTATCTAAGTGATAATGGAATATCATCCCAATGGACTTCAGCCTTCATGCCATAATACAATAGTGTGGCTGAAAAGAGAAAGTAAACCCTATTAGAAATGGTGAGAATGATGATTAATTTAGTATAACTCCTTAAGTCCTTTTGGGGTTACATACTGGAGATTGTCGTTTATATATTAATCGGATTCCATTCTAAAACATTTGATACTACTCCATATGAGATATAGAAAATAAGAAACCTATACTTTCTCACATGAAAGAATAATATTGTCTAGTTTATGTGAAACAGACAATATCAAACAAGCTGTAAGCTAAGTCTAATCGATATCTATTTTGTAGGATATCCAAAAGAAATAATTGGATATTAGTTTTACCACACTTTGGAACAAAAGGTATTTGTTTCAAAACATGCAACTTTCTGGGAGAAAGTTTCTTTTAAAAGGTGGGAGAAAGATTAAACTTGAAGAAATTCAGGATACTCAAACAGATGTAGATCAACTGCCTAAACTTGAACCTGTTACTCATACATATGATGTAACAACTACACCTTCAGAACCACAAGAGCTTTATAGCTTTAGTCAAATTTGTTTTGCTCCCATAAGATATATTCTTATAGGCAAACGAAATGATATTATATTCATAGAGGATGGTGAGCTCACTACCTATAAAGAAGTTCTGAATAGTTCTGAATCTGACAAATGGTTAAAAGCTATGAAGTCAGAAATGGATTTCATGTATGAAAACTAGGTATGGACCTTGGTTGATCCATTAGAAGGAATAAAATCAATAGTGTGTAAATGAGTCTTCAAGAAGAAGACTAACATAGAGGGTAATGTAGTTACCTATAAAGCAAGGCTAGTGGCCAAAAGCTATCATTAAAGACAAAGAATTGACTATGACTAAACTTTTAGTCCAACACCTATGCTTAAATCCATCAAGATACTCTTAGTCATTGTCACTCATTATGTAATACCCTCGATTTTTCCACATGCATTATTACATATATTTTATTTGGACATATTCATTTTATAAATATCATTTACACGAAATGTATGCATATGTAGGGATTTTAGCTAGAATATGCCACGAGGTAGACTTGCTACGGGTTGGTTTATCGTAATAAGAGCAAGTCACATGTGTCAAGTTATATATTAAATAAGGATGACAAAGTATTGAAAATAAATTAATTAAATGACAAAAATTAAAAAAAAAAAGAAAAAGAAAAAGGAAGAAAGGACAAAGAAAGTTAGGCAGCTTTTGGCTTATTAGTGCTGACTATTTTGTTATTTTTCACACATTCTGAATAGCCTTCTTTCCCTAGCCCGTTTCTTCTTCTTCTTTCTCTAAAAGAGCCTTATTTTCTCCATTGTTTCACTTAAGTTTTGCAGTAAATTCAGCCCTTACAAGTTTGTTCTTGGTAAGTAATCATCTCTTCTTGTTTAAGTGTCCATTATGACTGATTAAGGTCTCTCACAAGTAGTGTTTTGACAATCGATTTTGATAGTCATATAGACTGATTTTGGAAAGGTGTAAAACATAACACTTGTAGCTTTATGTCTTAATTTTATGTTATATAAATAGATTTGCAAGATTTGGTGGCTATGAGAATTTATTGGCATATGATTGAGATGGGTTCGTTTATGGAACCCTAACTAAATCACTTGTAGTTTTGATTATTTTTCTATATGATAGATTAGGTAATTAAGGAAACTCAAAGCATAAAAGTTGTAGATATATATGTTATATAGTTGTATACTAAATTTCATAACCAGATTATAGACAGATGTTGAGTTATGGGCAAAAGAATTATGTCTATTCCACATTTGAGCTGCCTATTTAGTATCCTGTGCAGGTCCAATTAGTTTTTTACCAATGTTGAGCTCCTTATAGACATAATGTGTACATGGTCAAAATATGAAAGTTATAGGTACATGTCTTAGCTAAAGTTTGGCATAAATATCACCTAACTAGGTTATGTATTGTATGAGATATGGCCTTTAGAAGTCATACTGGTCCGGATGTCAATCCTGTTTCTGACCAGTCACAACTACTCCATCATATGAGGACGTTAGAGGCAGAATGGATAGAAGTTGTCAACATAAAAAATTTTTCATTTTAAACATCTATGTTCATACAAAGCTTCATTAAAATATGACTTACATGTTGTAAAATATGAAGAAGCAAAGTTATTGTCTCAAAACTGCCTAAGGGCAGAAAATAGAACATTCATATAAATTGTATCAAAAATTCCATAATGGTCCAATTTGTTTGAAGTTTAGATATGTTATATCCCTATATGTTAACTTTAATTACAAATAAGAATCATATAAATTGGACTAGTATAGAAAAAGCTATAAGCTATGAACATATGAAGGTCACACTGCCGTAATACCAAACCCTAGTTAGTGGTTCATATTATGCATATTTCAATTTGTTTAAGTTTCATTAAGTTTATTTGGCTATCAATTGACTAAGTATACATTCAATTAGGCTCACAGCATATTGGGGACCCCCAAGCAAGTGGGAGACAATAAGTTAGAGGTTCAATATCAAAAGAAAATGTGAGTTTAATTATCAAACGATTTCTTTGGTACGTGTGTTTGTTGCGTGCTATGTGCAACGTGACTTGACTTGCAACTATATGAATTACGTGATTGTTATGGTATGAATATGATATCAAAAGGTGATGAATGACTTAAATACATAGTTATGTTATAGGTTTTTCTTACATAAAGTGATTGATTATTGAGTATGCAAATGTGATATAAATGCAAATGTTAAGCAATGATTATTGTAAATGCATATGGACTTAAAAGGCGTTGTGACTAGCTAAATGGCATTGTAAAGTAAAAGAAGAGGCCTATGGCCCAAACAAATATTCAAAAGCAAAAGAAGAGGCCTATAACCCAAACAAATATTCAAAAGCAAAAGAAAAAGCCTATGGCCTAACAAATGTGCAAATGTTACAAATGATCAAACTAGCTAGCAAATGCAAATGTTCACATGGAAACTCAGGACAATGTTTGTTTAGCTTGGTCACAACAATAAGAAAATGATATAAGCATAAGCAAATGATATGTTTATATGAATTGATGTTGTTTATATTTATATGATATTGATAAAAAGAATGACATGTAAAATGTGTACAAATGACGATTATTACTTGTAATTGTGATTTGCTTGGTACAATAGAAAACTTTTGATGATTATTCTCAGAATTGTAACTCACCAAATTGCATTATTTTTCAAGAAGAGTCGAGTAATTAACTTATTTTGGAGGTGCATATTATATAGAAGACATGGATTACAGGTCACTGGCCGAGCCTCACCAATATCTCTCCTTGCATTTCACATATGTATAGGGACATGTCTTTTATGTTTTGGACTGAATGCCTGTATACGTATAATATAGTGAATACGCAGTGATGAAATATATATATTATGTATATAGTCAAGCTATTAAGCTTTGCTGAAATGTTAAATGCTACAAAGTGATACTGTTATATGATTCAAAAAAAATTATCCCTCACTATAAATAGAATACTGTCTTATTTTTTGCAATATACGATAATATGATATAAGTATAAGTGATATCCATAGGTATAAGGTGTTACACATTATGATTATGAGATTTGAAAAATTGATGTGAAGATGACTTTCCTTAATGAAAACCTTACCAAGAAGGTGCACATGACACAACCAAAGGGCTTCCCATCTAAAGATGGCCAAAAGATATGCAAGCTTCAAAAATCCATTTATGGATTGAAGCACGCATTCCAGAGTTGGAACATTCGTTTTGATTATACAATTAAAGAAATTTTGTTTCTCATAAAATCCAGATGAACCTTGTATGTATAAGGTTTGTGGGAGTGTGGTCATTTTACTTATACTGTATGTAGATGACATACTACTTATAGGAAATGACATCTCGGTCCTTCAATTTGTAAAAATTTATTTTTTCAAGAATTTCTCCATGAAAGACCTTAGAAAAGCAACCTATATTTTAGGAATTAAGATCTATAAAGATAGATCTAAAATGTTGCTATATAGACAAGATGCTAAGGAGGTTTAGCATAAAATAGTCTAAAAAAGCATTTATTCCCATTACCTATGGGATTGTCTTTTCAAAATATATGTCTAAAGACATAAGATGAGAGGACTTGGATGAGTTTTGATGCGACTGGGCCAAGGTATTCCCAGACAATCACCCATCTTGATACTGACCATGCTCAACAACGCTTAATCGGCCACTTAACCGCCTTGAGCTAAGCTCTTCCTAAGAGGTCACCCATCATGGTACTGCCACTGCCACAGTACGCTTAACCAGAAAGAGTGCTTACCGTTCTGCCAAAAGCAGCTGATAGCAGAGGCGCAACTCTATTTCTTTATCCTGGATCAAACAAGGGCCATGTTAACCATAGGGTGATTGCCCACTATTTTGATCTTGACAATCAAATTAATTATTACTAACATCTTTGTTAAGTATTGTTTTGATAGTGTTCAAAGTTTCAGCACATTTGGTTAAGGTTTCCTTATTGAACAACTCAAGAATTTCTTGGAGATGTATAACTCCCGACCGGGACGTCAGTACAGACTGGGAAGTGACTTGTCCAGACCGGAAAAATATTATTTCTAAGTGTCTCAAAGTTCCAATAGCAAAAGCAGACCAGGAAAGAGTATGTCCCAACCGGGACAAGCATTTTCCAGACCGGGACAAATATGTCCTGATCAAGACTATAATGCAGACCAAGCAAAGCAAGTGTCCAGACCGAGAAACTCTGTAGGATGATGACCCAAAAGTTCCAGTAGCAAAATCAGACCAAGACATGGGATGTCCCGACCAGAAAACTCAATTTTCTGATCGGGAATGGTTGCAGTCCGAGCGGGACATTCAAAAAGATATGACCGTTGAAGAGGAGATACCACCAAAATGTGCTACATCATCAGAAAGTCAAAACACTCTTAATCAAACTGACTCAGGTCCCGACCGGGAATGGTAGTCCCGATTGGGACTCATTTAAAGCCAAGAAGACCCAAGTTCCCAGTAGTGGCATCATCGGGCAAGTCCTAATCGGGACACATGGAGTCCCAACTGGGACACTTGAATAAAAACTAGTCGTTGGGGTTTTCAGCCAACCAGAAACTGCTATGTATTAGAATTGAGCATTTCCCGATCGGAACATCATGGTTTCCGACTGGGACACCTCTCTCTGCAGACTGCATTTAATGCACTTGTAAGAGAACGTTAGAAAGAGTTATGGAACCACTTTGTAATGGCTAATTGGTAGGAAATCAGTATAAATACCTTACCAAAAGGCCATTTAATAAGAACCAACTCCTCAACAAGTGCCAAAGCTATTGCAATTTATTTTCTCAATCCTCTCATTAATTGTTTTTGTATAAGGGTTCAAGTTGTTAATCTTAAAACACTTGGGTTGTCTTGTAATTAGGTAGTGTGAGCCAAATTACAAGGAATTTGTTGTTGTGTGAGCCACAAAACATAAGGAAAATTTAGGTTGAGTGTTAGCCTTGTTAAAACACCTAGTTGGGAGTGAGCTTATTAAAACTCCAAAGATTGTAATCTAAGTGATTAGATTAGTGAATACCCAATCTAAGTTGGGGAGAGGAGTAAGGTTAGTTAACACCCGAACCTTTATAAAATTCGTGTCTCAATCTTCTCTTTTTCTTTTACTATCTTCTAAATGCAAATTTTTTAGCTTCCCACCAATTCATCCCCTCCCCCCCTTGGTGATTGTTTAGGCAACAATTGGTATCAGAGCAAGGTTTAGAAGTCAAGCCTAATCAGCTCTAGCAAAGATCAACAATGGCACAAGAAGAATTCCAAAGCCTCAAACCTTATTTTGATGGGTCAAATTATGCCCATTGGAAGTTTAGAAT
>CATIWF010011768.1:0-10405 GCA_949630135.1 Balakata baccata | reverse complement strand
AAAACTCAAATGAAGCTTCTGCTTCAACTGGATATTTTCTTAGCAGTTGGAAATTAGGTTTGCTAAAGTATTTTACCCATTTGCCAAAGTCATCTATTATTCTTTTACCAGCATATGTTAATTTGATTTTAGATTTTTTTTTTTAAATAATAGCATAGAATTTATTCATAATTAATCTTAGAATATTAGAAACTGAAAAAATGCGACAATTCTTATAAATTTGGGTTGGAATAAAAGCAGATCACGTTATTCCATTGATCTCGTAATTTATGTAAACCATGGAATTGGCCCATTGGTAAGCCTCTAGACTACTCCAAAAATCCCCTGGTTTAATTAGTTAGCCGACTAAGCTACTCATTCAGATCAGTGGGCTACCATTGTGCACTCCTACTAGGAGTTTTTCTAATCCAAGTGCACGGGAACCAACCATATAAAATATCGATAAAGCTCTATCCACAAGTAGGATGATGTGATATAGATATCTTTCAGTTTAATTAGTCGAGTAGCTATTTTAAAGCTCATAAAGGTCTTCTTTTATATTCTTTTTAATATGAACATGATTATTTTAATTGATTGACCGATAATACTTTTGAATGTTGAAAATCCATTTTCAATGAAATGAATTTCTTATGGTTAACTAAAAGCGGTAGCTACTGTTAGACAAATCGCATATACATATATTCAAAACGAATGTCCCACACGCAATTGTTAGAATTCCTATTCATTTTTGTAATTACCGAACGAGCATAACACGTTTCTGGATAACTTTAATAGTTAAATTACTTTTTTTTTTAATGAAATCACGTATCCCTACTCTATATATATTTAATATGTTAACAGACTGAAACTAATTCTATTTATATTGAATAAGATTTGAATGACAGCAAAACAATATTTCAAAAATTTTTAAATAACTGCATATACAAAATTTGAATTTCAAACTTCCACAACCTGGTAAATAATTTTTTATTTGGTTTTCTTAATGCTGCAAATATTCACACGCTTCTACAGAAACTCTGTGTTAGCTTGAAATAGGCACATACATTCCCGTTGAGTGTATTTGCCTATTTGGGCATTTTTTTTAGTGGAATTTTATCTTCCGATCAAGAAAAATCCAAAATAAAACAAAAAATTTACTCACTTTTATTGATTGCATAGGAAATCAACAAAAAAATTAAGACACGTGGAATATACAACACCCAGGCCATGATTTATTATTTTCTAAATCAAGTATAAAAAACATGTTTATATGTTGAAGTCGGGTTAACCGTCAATTAATTTAAGAAAAATTTACTAAATCTATTCCTATGTTTAAAAATTATATTATTTATTTTATATGTTTTATCTTCATTAAATTGGGTTGTCATGTTCTTAAAATTTTAATACATTTACTTTAGTGAGAAAAAAATATCATTTTTTTACTTATAAGAAGTAGTAAAATATGAGGTTGTCATGTTCTTAAAATTTTAATGCATTTACTTTAGTTAGAAAAAAATATCATCTTTTTACTTATAAAGTAGTAGTAAAATATATCAAATTTCAGAGGGTACTAGTATAATAAATCAAATTTTATGAGATAAATACTATTTTTTTTATCATTTCACTATAATTTAACATAATATAATAAAATAGATGAGACAAATAGCATAATTTTTAAAATTCAAAAAATACTAGTATATTATATCAAAATTTATGAAGTAAATAGTAATTTTTTTCTTAATTTTAAACTAAAAAAAAAATAAAAGACATGTTCAACCATATTGTCTATTTTTGCCATTTTGTTCTTTGATAGATTTTTGGTTCGATTGTCCTTTAATTATACTTTATTTTTATTTCATTTTATCCCTTTAAAATTCAAATTTAATCATAATTTGCATATTGATTGGCGCGTGCAGTTTATGCACTAATGTATTTTTCTGATATGTCACATTATCGTATAGTAACTGAATGTATTGTATTTTTAAATTTTTAAAAAATAAATTTAATTAAAAATAAAATATAAAAGACAATTTAGATCAAGATTGATTAAAGGGACAAAATGATAAAAACAAACAAATATAAGTGACTAGATATGTCTTTATCCCTATAGGAAAATTCAATTTAATCCATAAGCATCCTATTACTGTTCGTAATACTGTTATTAACTTCCAAAACAATATTATATGATTAATTATGGGAAGATATACCATCAAATAGGGGTGTACATAATCAAATCAACCCAATCTAATCAATACCAATGATTTGGATTGTTCAAATTATTTACATCGGTGTGATTTCTTATTAAATTAAATTCAATGTTTGGTTTGTAGAGATGACAATTAGACCCGTATCTGTAGTGTTTCGTTCCGACTCCACTTCAAACATGATGAATTTTCTTGCTATTTTTGTACCTTGATTCTGAATTTATTTATGTTAGGGATGGTGTATATGTATTTTGCCCCGAACAATTATTATTATTTTTTATTTATATATTAATATAATTAGTACTTTTTTAAAAATAATAAAATAAAATTTTGATATTTATTTAAAGTAAACATATTTTTTTATTTTAAAAATATATAATTAACTCATTAATTAAAATAAAAATATAATTTTAATTTGAAAATAAAATAAAAAATTTAATAAATTTGGGATTGGATTGATTAGAAATTCCTATCCCCATCATGGTAGGGAATGGAGGCTTCTAAAATTTTTTGGCGAATAAGAAGACGGGGTACATTTTTGGAGTCAGGGACGAAAAATTCTGCCCTAAATCCGTCTTGTTGCTATTCGTATTGGGTTGGGTAAATCAGATTGACCAACCAATTCAAATCATTCGAATTAAGATAAAATTTAAATCTGATAGTTATATCTGCCCATAACTTGTTCCTTGGCATCAAATTATCATTTATTTTTCCAAAAAATAATAAAATAAAAAATTATTTAGATAGACTCAAATATTTAATTATTTTATTTAAATTAATTGACTTAAATATAATAATTAATGAATTTATTTATATATATCATGATTTACAAATGATATAATACTCTAGATCTATCTAAAAATTTATTGATTTATTCTTAAAATAGATTTAGTCTCATATACAACATGCAACGTGAGACCAAAGCGAGTAGTTTTACTTTAAATGAGTGTTTGAAATTGATATTTTTAATTTAATTAATTAATTTTTTAAAATTTTTTTGATACATTGTTTTTCAAATCTATTTCTAAGAAAAATCTATTTTCTTACTTCTCCTTAAAATTAATTTTCAAATTTCAAAAAATAAAAAATTATTATTATTTTAAAAAAGCGCTCAGTGCCAAACAAGCCTCAAGTAAGAACACCTTTCATCCTAATCACTTCCACAAGAAGACAGTGGAAAATGTCCCAAATGCCTATCTTCTTCGTCCTTATCCACTCTCCACCTTTACTCTTCTCGTCTTCATCACTTATCAGTTATCACCGCCATCTCCAATTATTATTATTATTATCAAAAGAAAATAAATTTGATGAAACTTTTAATTTATTTAATTAATTGCTTCGTCATTGCTCAACCACTAAGTGGGCTTCAAACGAAACTTCAACAAACTCTGCCGACTGCCGTAGGTCCCTCTGCCCCGCCTCTCGCGCAGGTGTCAACCCAGTCAGCGTACCGCTGTTTACGCGGAGTATTTTAGACCGACTGTGCTTATTAGACCATTATAAGATATGTGAATTTGGCGAATTACATGTTTAACAATTAATTAATTTAATTAACGATTGAACAAATTACAAGAATACACTGGCCAAGAATATTTCCTCTTAAGAAAATGAGATGTAGCGAATTCAAACTCTTTTTTTTTTTTTTTACTGGGTGTAATTGGCGAATATAAAAAAATTACTCCTATAGTATAGCTCTGGCTGAACTATTAAATGTGTTTTTCAAATTAAAAAAACAAATTTCAGAATTTTCAAAAAAAAAAAAACAACAAATATTGAAATAATATCAAGTCTGACAACGGAGCAACTTGAACTGAGAGTTCAACTGCTATGCACAAAAAAATATTTGTAACTAAAAGAATAATTGGAAATTTCACCAGAAAAGAATAATTGGAAATTAAAGAAAAAGACGTTCAATTGTTGTTCCTAATTTCATTTCCCTACAAAAGTTCTAAATTTTCTACTGATATTGAGAGACTTCTATCTTGCTCGCCAGTGAAAGACGGGGCTTTTTTGCCGGCAGTGGGCTCATGACCTCATCATCTCCGGATACGAAGAAATCTGCTGAGAACTCCGGCAAGGCAGGGAGATTAAGGTCAAACTCACGCTGGCCGTGGCTGATGCTGTGACTATTGGTAGAGCTAACGCCTTCAGAAGCTGAAGTCATTCCGCTCTTTTCGGCAGCTCCTGCGCCGCCTTCGTAGTGACACCTCTTATGTCCGCCTAAGGCCTGTCCGGTAGGGAAACACTTATGGCAGATGGAACACTCGTGTGTTTTACCGCTACCGTTAGATACGGCGGCGGTGGCAGAAGTGGTTGTAGTTGAAGTTGACTGGTCATCACTTACAGCATATTTCCGGTGACTTGCCTTATGTCCACCTAAAGCTTGATAAGAAGAAAAAGCCTTGTTACAGACGGTACACTTGTAACTAAGTTTGTCCCCTGAATTCACCGGAAGCTGAGGTAAAGGAGTTGGAGAGCGGCGGCCGTGCGAGGCAGAGGAGGTGGAAGTAGAGGTGGAGGCGGTGGTACCACGAGCAAGCATGACAAGGCAGAGAGCTAGATACTCTTCCTCGGTGGGCTGATGATGCGAGCGCTTTGAGCGCTTGCGCTTGGTCCATGGCTCAGCCAGATAGTGAAGATTGCTTGAATCCTCAAATTGAAAAGACGGAGTAGCTGTGGTTGGTGAGTTAAAAGCTTCTACTGCCATCTGAATTTTTCTTTTCTTCTTTACCTTTGATCTGAAACTGAAATTAGCAGGAAGAGCAAAATCTCTGAAACAAGAAGAAGAAAATTAAAGAAAGGCGGTGGTGGCTTTCTGTTGGGAGAAGAAAGTGCTGCGTGTAGGCTTGTGCGTTTTGAGTAAGAGGGAGAGAACAAGATTGGTTTATAAAGCAGGGGAAAGTGGAGACTGGAAGAGGAAGTTGCGCAACAAGTGGTGGGAAAGGAGGAGGTGTGAGGCAAATTAATTATAAAAAGGGAAGTGGAGCACGTTTAGTAATTGGGGTTATTGTTATTTAAGTGATTTTTTTTTTGGGTAGATTTATTTAAGTGATTTTTAATTTATTTCTTGGTGGCCAATGTTGAGTTATCTTGTTAGGCAAGAGTTGAGTGACTGACCCAAGTTGGTCAAAGAAAGGAAGAGAACAGTGTGAAGTAGAGAAACTGAGAAAGTACTAAAACTATGCGTATTGGTCCATATTAATGGAGTGAGTGAAGTGAAGACCGGGGTGTGGACTGCTTCGAAGTCAAATACAAAAAGCCCCTTTTCAAAATAATTAAGCAGCCGGCAACCAAATAGACTTTTTCCTATTGAATCCTAGCCGACGTTCATGAATTAGATTCAGCAAGTGGCAAAACTACTACAGCACCAAACATACACGCGGCATGCAATTAGCTTCAAAGAAAGAAAATATCACATGGGCATGCTTTATTTTTTTTCTTTTTTTTACTTGGTGTGGTGGAGAACCTACTATGGCAAGTGGAGGATGAGTAGTGGAAGGCAATTAACTTTGTTTTAGAGGTACCACTGCCACACACATTCAAGTGGGTGAGTTTGTTCAACTATGTTCTCTCTACTGGATGAGATACGTCCACTTATCTCTCTTTAAAATCTACATTAATAGATGAACAAATACTAAAAGAAATCTTCGCTAATAGGTATGTTCCACGAAATCCCTTGCCAAAAAATCCATACCTGCACAATTCGGCTCCTCAAACACAGCACCATCAGCGTTTATTTTTACATGATTAGGAGGAGGAACTGACCCATGTAAGCAGTTACCCATAGAAGGATTAGAGGACGGAGAAAGTGGTGATGAAACCTGGTCCAATTTCCATTCATGCAGTAGCTTAGAGGCAGTGTTTAAGACCAGCTTATTCCTATTTTTCTAGAGGGCCCAAGTAATGAATAAAAGGATTTTTAGTTGTCCCGCACTGAATATCTCAGAGGTAGAATTAGCCCAGTCCCAAAAACTCCCATATTGAATGCATTACAATTTATAATTTATCCTTTAAAAAAATGTATAATTGATTATCTCATTATTTATTTAGACTCTAAAGATATTCTGAATAAAAAGGTAAATTTTGTTATAAGTTTGGTTCATTTAATTTGATGTTAAAAAACAAACTTTTTAAAGGTACTTTGAATTTATCGAAACATCCCATACAACGCGGCCGATGACTGCGCTAATTCAAGAATATAGCGGCATGATACGTGCAGATGCAGTGCGAATGCACTAGTTTAAGGACCCACTGAGAATCATGATGAGAAGTCTGTTCCTGTTAGGAGGGGCAACGAGATGGATTTAGAGTAAATTTTTCTGTCTTTATTTTCTATTGCTATTCCCGATCTTTAATGAGGAAAATTTTTTGATCCCATATCCGATCTCCAATTTATATTATATATTTTTTATTTTTTAATATTTAATATTATTTTTTATCTTTATTATTTTAATTAATTAGCTAATTATATAATTTTTTGAATAAAAAATATTTTTTTACTTTAAATAAATATTATATTTTTATTTTATTATTTTTAAATTTATTAATTATGTTAAAAAATACATAATATTATATATATGAAAACAAAAAAATATATATACCATTTCCGCTCCATTTTCTATATAAAAAATTTTAAGATCAGAATAGAACATAAGTTAGAAAAATAACCTGCACTGAAAGCCGAATTAAAATTGTCATCCCTATTTCTGCCTCATCCCCAATCACCTACCTCTCGCCACTCCCATCTCCTTCAAATCGAGTCTTTGCTTGGATCGAACCGCCCTCTATTTTCTCACGAAATTCCCGACCTGTCCTTCCTCTCTCCGTTGTACCGGTGGCGGTGAGTCCCATTCCCGTCTTTAAATTTTTTTTAAATGACTTGGCCGTGGGCAATTTCGTCCAAAACTACAATTTTAACCTCATTGGTTTGATCGGTCTACGCGTCAACATAATATTTGCGCCCCTCTCCTCTTCTGTCTCAGTCTCTTTGTTTCTGTGACTATCTACCAGGAAGCAACTCGCAGCCGCTGCTAACTGCAAAAATGGCCTCTCAAGACCACAAAGATCCTCGCATAGACAGGATTTCCTCTTCAATTAGGGTCATCCCTAACTTCCCCAAACCAGGTTTTCTTCTTATATTAGTTTCTTTTTTTAATTACTATTTTGGTTGAGTCTTTTTTTTTTTGTTCAGTAGCTGTAGAAACTATGTTCAGCACTGTGTTTGGTGTTCTTGATGCGCCTTTTTTTTTTTGTTGGTAAATAGGGATAATATTTCAGGATGTAACGACGTTGCTTCTCGATACAAAGGCGTTTAAGGACACAATAGATTTGTTTGTGGAGAGATACAAGGATAAGAACATCTCTGTCGTTGCAGGTTATTCTTTTAAGCTCCATTTCTTAGTTTGATTTCCGCATCATATCCCTTACATAAATTTTTTCTTGGTAGAATATTGAGCTTTTTATATATTTTCTTATATATCCAATGGTGGGATTATTGTAGCTTTCGTTTGTTCGCAAAATTACCTCTTCTCCAAGTGCCAAACAATGTCTTTCAAGAGAGAGGGTTTCTTGGAATAAAAAAATACTTTTTTTTTTCTTTATCAATTTCAAAAGTTTTTGTTTTAAATACAAAAAGCTTAGCGTAGTTGTTGATTGTGTCTTTGTCACCATCTGATTTGATTGTTTTTTGTTAAATTTATGTTTTATTTCTCTCACAACAACGCCTCTCTTTCATTTGTTGTTGTTGAATGAGAACGTGTATGCTCCTCACATTTTGCATTAAATTAAGCTTGCATTATATTCCTTGCAGTTTCAAATTACAGAATAATTGTGTTGAATTGCAAATATAGGGCTATAATGTAGTATATATTGCGCAGGAGGGCATAGCTGTGGCTCCAGAAACGATTACTCTATCAAACTTAAAAAATATGCCGAGAATTGAAGATCAAATGTGACATGTATTGATTAATGCATTGAAAACAAGTGATGCAGGAAGCAAATTTGCCGTTCTAAAGATCTGTGTTTGTTGTTTGGACTCTGCAAAGCTGGGAATGTTGGTAGACAGTAGTAAAGTGAATAGTTTTATTTAGCACAGGAAAATTAAGAGAAAAAATCTAGAAAAATGCAGGACAATTATCTGAAAGAAAATGTTTAATTAATTCGCTTTATTTGTAGCTGAATTTTTCATTTATTTGCCATAAAATGCAATTATATTTTTTACAATATGTTCTGGTGTCCATTCCATATATAGGTGTTGAGGCAAGAGGTTTCATTTTTGGCCCTCCTATTGCATTGGCTATTGGTGCAAAATTTGTCCCTATGAGAAAACCTAATAAATTGCCTGGTATGTCTATCGCACCTGAATTTGCTTTTATCATACACATTTTTTCTTACTTAGCTAGCTTTTTGGGAGATAATCCTTGATCAGTTGCTTCTGGAATTGTTAATATAGATTGTTATTGCATTTATAATGAAAAAATTAGATAATCTGTAATTTTACATCTTAATAGCAATGAACAATTTTTGATCTTATAAGTCTTTACCATTTTATGCTTTTAATTCTTTGGTGTTTGATGTTTTTATTAGGGGAAGTTATTTCAGAGGAGTACTCACTGGAGTATGGAACAGACAAAATGGAGATGCACGTTGGTGCTGTACAAGCTGGAGAACATGCTTTGGTTATTGATGATCTCATTGCAACTGGTGGGACATTATGTGCAGCAATCAGACTACTTGGTAGTGTTTTAAATCTTAAATCTGTTTTTTCTCCTTAGGCATTGCCTTTTATATGCTTATTTGAATTTTGTTTGAGACTTTAGAGGAGCATGCTTACGCACTTACTATGGTTGTCTTTTGCAAAACAAAGGGTTCTTCCCTTTGATGAGGATGGAGGAGTGCATTGTTTGAGTTTGGAGTCTGGCAATAAATATTTTGTTTAGAAGTAATGGCCTATTTCTTTTCCATCTTAATGCAGGATCTCTTCCCTCTTAAAATGATATTGGTGCTTTACCGCACAAGTCATTCACACTTTTTTTTTCCCTTTGTAAATTATATGTTCTGTCAGCCTACATGCAATTGTTTGCGGGAAGTGTTTGTTCAAAGCATGTGTCATCTTCAGCACTGTCTCATCAATTGTCAATAAGTGCCACTAGATGGTTATATAAGGTGTTCATCTTCTTAATCCTTTTTTCTTTTTTCATTTTTGGTTTTGCAGAGCGTGTTGGAGTAAATGTTTTAGAATGTGCCTGTGTTATAGAATTGCAAGAGCTGAAGGTATGTCTATAATTTTAATAAATAAACAAACATCCATGAAACTGGTAACTATTAATATCATCAGTCAGTATTAAAACTTGATTGATTGGTGAGCTTTAATTTTTCCATTCGTTTTTTTTTTTTTCTAGACTCTCTATGCATCTCTAAAAGGAGAATTCCTTGTTTTCCTCTTTGTTAATATTTATTTTCTTGAACGAATTCTCATTTTCTAGAAAAAAAAGGTGTCTTTTACCATTAATGTGGTTTTTAACACGACCCTGAGTGTCTTGTAGCCTAAGGATTAAAAGTGGGTACATATTATGGTTCAAGGACATGTAATGTATGCTATTTTAGCATTTTTCTGTAGTTAATCATTTCTGGGGTTTGAAGAGTGATACAACTATCAGCAACTTAACGACATTTCCCTGTATGTCTATAATTCACAGATACGCAGAAATTTTGAAGGATCATCTATTTTTTGCAGTCACATGCTATTAAATGATTCCTTCTAGAACTAATTTTGCAAAGTTTTGTTTGAACATTAGGAGCACCCAATTGCATCCGCATTTGGATTTGTTATCCTAATATAAAAAATAAAAATTTCAAGAATAGAATGAATTTAGGAAACGTTTGGATTGAGGGAATTTAAAATATATAAATTTCATAAAATCCATGGATTTTGATAATTTCATCGTTTGGTTTGAATATAAAATTCATATATTGATATGTAATTTTCCTCATACTCATGTTTGGTTCAATGACCACAATCCATGAATTAATTTCCAATTTTATCATTTATTAAATATTGATAATTTATTATTAATTAAGCATATTGTTGTGAGATATTGGAAGATATTTGAATAATATTCTTAATTAGTATGATTTAGGTAATTAGGGATAGGTAGAGATTTATTTCCTAGTTAGTATTGTTTCCTATTCTTTATATATTTGTTTCCTATTTTATATTCATA
>CATIWF010011763.1:0-20346 GCA_949630135.1 Balakata baccata | reverse complement strand
GGAATCAGGTGAGGTCTCAATGCAAGACCGCCACTGCCACCCCGTTAATTTACCATTCACCAAAATGTCGCCATTGCCATTTATTGACACATTTCTTAACTTTGCACCCTCATTATTTTCCAATAATATTAGTGTTTCTTTGGCAAAAAGAAAAACAAATTGAAGTTTAATAATAAATTATTAAAAATATAAGTGAATCTATCTTTGTTCTTTTTAAAAAATAAACTTAAAATTTTGAACCTATAAATTTAAATTTCAATTAAAAAACTTAAATATGTAAAAAAATTCTATGTATTTTAAGATAATTTGTAACCCAAGATTTATACTGCTAGTAGTTTATATATATATATTGCTTGAATATTGAAAGTATATATCTTTCAGTTCCGTTTTATTTGTTGTTTAAATTTTTTTTATAAAAATTAAAAATATCATTTAGTATGCATAATTATAGATACAAAATGATTATATTATTCTCTTTTAAAAAGATTAAAGGTAATTAATATAGAAGACTTTCACTCATAAAGAATATTTACTCTAAAATCAAGACATAAATAAAGTTGAATGGAAATAATTTATTTTTTTTATTGATAATGTAAAATGTGAATTAGAATGGAAAAAATTTTATTTTATTGCAGACAGAATAAAACAAAGACACGAGGGAGTAGTGTGGATATGGTTAGGTTTTAAACCAAGCAAGAAGAATTAGTTGATATGTGTTTATTTTAAAGTAAAACCCATTAATGTAAATCATAATTAACTTTAACATGTTTTTCGTGCAAAAGGGGCAAAAAAGATTAATTTCATAGTAGTCCTTGATTTACCAATGAATTTCAGTCCCATTGATTTAATTAATACCATATGAACTTTTTTTTAGTGCAAAAGAAGGAAAGAAGAAGAAAGTGAAAGAAACACGAAAAGGGTACCTTAATACCTTATCATTTTTTTTTTTCTTTTCAAACTTTTTTATATCACTAATAGATAGCAACGTTAGGAATGTGCATTCGATTAATTAAATCAAACTGAATCAAATTATGCTCAGTACTAAATAATATCATGATTAGAGAATGACTAATTATTATTGTAATGTTCAATCAAAATCCTCAATGGTTTCAGTAATGAGATTCAAGTCGATTAAAAACCAAAGTAATGAAATTAGTACAGTTTCTATGGCGGCAAATTCAGAAATTTTGTGCAGTATAATTCCTATAAATCACTGTAAAATTATTCAATCATTAATCATTCATTTTATTAGAATCTATTTATGAAAAATAATGGAATCTATATATTTCATTATATTTCTAACATGACATTGGACCCCAATTTTTACAACATAAATTTGCTTGTAGGCTTTGAGCATATTCAAATTCGAAATTTACCCGAATTTTCATATCTTGACTGACTTAATAATTTTAATCTAATAATATTATTTAATAAATAAAATTAAAATTTCGAATTTAAAATCTATCTCAATGTTATAATATATATATATAATAGATACTAGGTTTTTTAATTCTATAAAAAAAAATTTAGACAGACTAATCCAATATATTTAATTATTTCATTTTTATTAATTAATATAAAAATAAAAATAAAATAATTAAAAATAATATGATTGGTTTAATATAAAATATCCGTGTAAGTAAAATTTTCTTTTCTATAAAAGTTGTGGAGTTTGGAAATAATTATTTAATGAAAGAGATGACTTTTGGGGTGTTTAAGCAAAATGCACAGATGAAGGGTGGTGGAAAGTAGTGGTTTACAAGTGTTACACTTTAAATGGCCAACCCAACCCAACCCATGCCTTTACTTCTGAATCTCTGACTTGACTTCCCCATCCACCCCAATCTAATTATTAATTAATTTACACTTCTCCAACATCTCTTTTTTTTTTTTTTGAATTTTATTGATATTCTATATATCTAAAATAGTTATTTCCAATCAATATCTTAATTTACATATAATTATTTTAATAAAGTCTAATAAATAAATTAATTCAATCCATAATCAAAAGCACTATATATATATATATATTAATTAGTTGCATTTTGTTTATATATAGCAATATAAAATAATTGAGGAAGATTAATAATTCATATATATAATTTATAGATTTTGTACCAGGAATTGTGTGAGACATCATTCAATTGAAAGTTGGAATGACATGAACTGTCCACAAATTGCAGCCTCTTTACTAAAGGAGAAGAAAATAGCCTACGTTATTGTGAATTAATGATTTTTGAGCTATTTATTAATTGGACAATAAAATTTCATTTTCCATTTATTTCATGCAAGGCCAACAAAGTTAATGAAATGAAAAAAGTTATAATAATATATTTTGATAAAACAAAAGATAAAACTGTCCCAAAAAAAAAAAAAGCAATCATAATTAATATTCTCACATTCATTAGTTCATATATATAGTTGATGGAAAGTTATATTACTGTGCGGCAAAAAGGCAGTCTTTTCACATATTAATTAATTGAGTGAACGAGTGAATATATCACAAACAAATGCAAGCCAATACAATTAAAACAAGAGGACTTGTGAGATGTGACCGAAATAATTTATATATATAATTTTAAAATTATTATATTATCAATTTTTTATTTCAATTATTAATTAATTTAATAATTTTAAAATATTTTATATAAATTACACTAAATATATTACAAAATTACTTTTAAAACAAATAACTAAAACTAAGCAACTTCTCAAATAAAAGATAATATAACAAAAGTTGGGTACTACTTTAATTCCACTATAAGATATGCTCATAAAAGATAAATATTTCATTCATCAATCATACTTGATTGTGACAAGATAGTTAAGTGAGTCATATCTTATTAGAGGTTTTTTTTTTTTTTTAAGCATTGCTTTCTTGGACAATTAGCGATGTCGCTCAGGGGAGACCTTTTTTTTTTTTTTTTTTTCCAATTAACGGTTAGCGACATTAATTTTGCTGATGTTTTTTGGAGGGAATTTTACATTTCATAAAGCTTTTATTTCTTGTAGTGAATTAAACAATAATCCCTGTGTTATACTAACTTTACTAATTCTCGATTTCAGTTTACAAACACAACTCTATAGTTTTAAGGGGTTCCTCTCAATTAAGGTTATTTTTATTTATATACGGTCACTAAACTTTGCTCTTCTAAAATTTTTTTTATTGTTCTAAAAAAGTTAATCAATTATATTTTGATTTCACTAAAATTATTTTCAGTCAATATTCCAATTTAGGTAATCGGAAAATAATTTTAGTAAAATGAAAACACAATTCAATAATTTTTTTAGAATAAAATATTTTGTAATTTACTACAATAAAAGTAAAATTCAAATGACGATAAATGAAATTAACCCCTCTCAATTAAATCTCTCATAGTTTTAGGCAATCCTTTCAAAATCATACATCAAGGCTCATACCATTATATAACCCAACATAAGTATATTTATGAATATGAATATCTAAAAACACTCAAAGAATCTATAAACATTAATAATATCATTAAAATATGAGTTATACACAAAATTCTTTTAGTTTAATTAAATATTTCAAATTTAAATTTTAAAAATATAACTACTTTAAAATTTTTGTAAGAATACTTTACCATATTTCGATATCCTACTGATATAAACATGATTAGTTTCAGACTGTTGATATATGTAATTAAAAACATAAACATAATTAGTTTCAGACGGTTGATATATGTAATTAAAAACAAAAACAGATGTGGTTGGCAAAAAAAAAATAATAATAATAATATTTGCGTACTTCTAGGATCAGTTAAAGCCTCCCCCAATAATTAAGAAATATAGCTCTCCATATACATCACCATAAAAAGCATAATTAAACATTACTAAACAAAGCAAGATAATATTTTTCTCTCATTTCAATAATTATACATTATGACCAAAAATGGTGACTTGAATAAGGTGGCTGCACAGAATGTTTTGAAAATGGAGTAAACGAGGTGGAGTATGAGGTAGGCGAATGATTATTTTCCAAAATGGTGGAGTGATTCTTCCATAGGTGATGAAAGACACCCACTTTCCCAAAATGATGTCTTAGGGGCATCTTTGACACTTCCAAACAAGGTTTAGAAAAACCAACCCACTTAATAAACTGAAAAAGTCGGCAAATCACGAGTTTATGATCGAATTAGAATTAAATCGGAGTTGAACCAGTTTATATAATATTTTCATAAAATATAACATGTCTGATATATAATAAAATATAATATGTTTTATATATAATAAAAATAAAATATAAGCTATTGGAGGTTATTTTTAGTATACAAAACTAATATAACATGTCTCATATTCTCTTTTTTTTAAAAAAAATCATATTTCATATTTGTATAACTAAATATTTAATTAATTATTAAATGTAGATATAACATATAACTTGAAAATACTATTTGCCAAAAATATCAAATTGTAAAAGAAAAGTAATTTAAAAAAAGTAAAAAATAAATAAAAAGGAGTGAACAATCTCATATAAAATAAAAGTAAAGAAAAAGATGACATATCATCTTATAAATAAGAGTAGGTTAAACATTTAAAAATATATTTATTTTGACTAATTTAACTAATTTGTGGTTAACTTATGTAGTTTTGGGGTCAAATTAAATTAGCTAGATTGGACTAGATTTAATAATTAAAATTTTTTTGAAAAAAAAATGACCTGGAAAACCCAATCAACCCAATCCAGTTTCCGATTGAATCAGTCGGGTGGCTAGTTTTTCCAACGAGCTATTTTTTCTCGATTTTAGGGGTAAAAACCACCCTCCCTATAGCCCGATTTCCAATTTTTCCAATTGAATCGGCTGAGCTGTGCCGTGCCAAGTTTTACAACACTGCTTCCAAGACTATGAAGAATCAAATAATTAAATAATAATGTTATGTAATTCAATTTATTATGTATTACTTTTTCTGCATTAAAATACTTATACTTTAATATAAGTTAAACAATATAAATAGATGAACCGATAAAATACAAATATTTTATTACATATTAGGTAAGAGCTTGTACAAAAATAATTGGAACAAACAATATTTTTCATAATTAAATAATTGCATATTGCAAGTGGTTTAATGTCAAAATTGGTTGAAATGAACTTATAAAGATGTGAATGAGATGATATGGGTATCTTCCAGCTTAATAAGAAGTATCTAGTTCAAATATTTAGTATACATGTATCTTAAAATTCATGAATAAATATTTTACCATTCTTATAGATTTTATCTGGCTCTCACAGTGTAGTTCTTGGTGATTGTCTGTTTACCATGATAGCGCATCACGGTCTTGTAAGTGATTCTAGATAATTGTCAAATTCTCCATGTTTTCAATTCAGAAGGCCAACCACATAGTTGTATGGTAGATCGTGTGATGGCCATTAATTGGCTCCAAATTTGTCCAGCTTACTCTATATTGTCTTAGAATTGAGATTTTTAGAAAATATGTTCTATTTCGCTCCTTTTAAATCCAAAAATTCTCCTTAATTGAGTTCAAAAATCTAAAAATAAAAACAAAAATATAAAAATCTAGCTCTCCATATACAACACCATAAAAAGCATAATTAAACATTACTAAACAAAGCAAGATAATATTTTTCTCTCATTTCAATAATTATACATCATGACCAAAAATGGTGACTTGAATAAGGTGGTTGCACACAATGTTGTGAAAATGAAGTGAACGAGGTGGAGTATGAGGTAGGCGGATGATTATTCTCCAAAATGGTAAAATGATTCTTCCATAGGTGATGAAAGACACCCACTTCCCTAAAATGATGTCCTAGGGGCATCTTTGACACTTCCAAGCAAGGTTGTAAAAATCAATTCACTTAATGAACCAAAAAAGCCATCAGATCACGGATTTAAGGTCGAACCGGGATTGAACCAGTTTACATAGTATTTTCATAAAATATAACATGTTTCATGTATAATAAAATATAATATGTCTTATATATAATAAAAATAGAATATAAGTTATTGTATGTCATTTTTAGTGTACAAAACTAATATAACATATCTCATATTCTCTTCTTTTTTTTTAAAAATATATTTTATATATTTATATAACTAAATATTTAATTAATTATTAAATATAGATATAACATATAACTTGAAAATACAATCAGCCAAAAATATCAAATTATAAAAGAAAAGTAATATAAAAAAAAGTAAAAAAATATAAAAAAGAGTGAATAATCCCACATAAATAAAAGTAAAGAGGAAGATAACATAACATCTTATAAATAAGGGTAGGTTAAACATTCAAAAACATATTTATTTTGACTAATTTCTGGTTAACTCATTTAGTTTTGGGGTCAAATTTTTTGTTAAATTGGCTAACTTGGACTAGATTTAATAATTAAAATTTTTTTGAACAAAATTAAAATGACTTGAAAAAACCAGTCAACCCAATCCGGTTTCCGATCGAACCAGTTGGGTTGCTAGTTTTTCCACCAAGCTATTTTTTTCCTGATTTTAAGGGTAAAAACCACTCGGCCTATGGCCCAATTTCTAGTTTTTCCTGTCAAATCGGCCGGGTCATGTTGTGCTGATTTTTACAACACTGCTTCCAAGACTATGAAGAATCAAATAATTAAATAATAATGTTATCTAATTCAATTTATCATGTATTACTTTTTCTGCATTAAAATACTTATATTTTAATACAAGTTAAGCAGTATAAGTAGGTGAACTGATAAAATACAAATATTTTATTGCATATTATGTAAGAGCTTGTACAAAAATAATTGGAATAAACAATTTTTTTTATAATTAAATAATTGCATATTGCAAGTGGTTTAATGCCAAAATTAGCTGAAATGAACTTATAAAGGTGCGAATGAGATGATATAGGTATCTTATAGTTTAACAAAATATATCGAGTTCAAATATTGAGTATACAACTATCTTAAAATTCATGAATATATATTTTACCCCCTTATAGATTTTATCCGGCTCTCACAATGTAGTTCTTGTTGACTATCTGTTTACCATGATAGCACCTCACGGTCTTGTAAGTGATTTTGGATAAATGTCTACTCAATTCAAAAGGCCAACTACACGACTGTATGGTAGATCTTGTGGCGGCCATTGATTGGCTCCAAATCTGTCCGGCTTACTCCATATTGTCTTAGAATTGAGATTTTTAGCAAATATGTTCTATTTCGCTCTTTTTAAATCCAAAAACTCTCCTTAATTGAGTTCAAAAATCTAAAAATAAAAATAAAACATAAAAGAAAAACTAATTGAGATAAAAATAAATCTAGAATGTTTAAAAAATATCTAAACTAAAAGAAAAACAATTAAAATGACTTAAATATAATTGAAAAAAAAAATCATATATTTGTAAGTTGTAAAGAGTTTTCAGAGAAAATGTTATTTCCATACAATTTAATTTCAACATTCCTACTCTTGATTTTCCAACACAACTGCATTTTGAGTGTTTGAAAAGTATTTATGTCAAAAAGTTTTAAATTCAACTCACTAATAGGGAAATATCTGTAACGTTTAGCGATTTATGCCCCACTAGAAAAGAAGAGAAAGATGAAGGAATTTAAAGAGGTGATTTCAGCCACCACTAGAAGAACACAAAGGTGAGTTTATTCTTCTCAAATCCAACCTTATTACATGTATTTGAACTCCTTGTGGTTGATTGGTATGGTTGGAATTGTTAGTTAATACCCGAACTTCTATAAAATTTGTGTTTCAATCTTCTCAATCCTTTTCACTTCCTTGTAAGTGCAATAATTTTTTATTTTCCCACCAATTGATTCCCCCCTTCTTGGTGATTGTTTGGGCGACATTTTTTAGGAGGAGAGAATTGTAACATCCAGCAATTTAGGCTCCAATCGTGTGTGGCTAAAAGCTGGCGCGTTGGTCTAGTCGAAGTCTAAATTTGGACCCATAAAAAATTATCATATAATAAAGGAAAATAAGTAGGAGTATTATTTTTCGGGAATTAAAAAGTTCGGTACAAGAACCAGAAAAATAAAATATACTCTACGAACAAAATCAGTATTATTAGAATTACTTGGGTAAGATGTATGAGAATTAAAATTTGTGTGATGGAATTAGAATTTCCCATAATTAGAAATATTGTTATGATTAATTAAGTTAATCAACCAATAGGAGAAGATATTAAGTTAAATGTGGAACCCATTTCTCTCTAATTAGACTATAAAAGTCAAAATTGGTGGTCATTTTTCACTTATCCAACCAAGCCATTATCTTCTTTCTTCTTCTTCCCATGTAGCTGGCCACTCACCCTCCTTAAATCTCCATTTTTCCTCCTTCAAGCTACCAAAAAGAGAGTGAAAGAAAGGGTTTAAGTGAGAGAAAACAAAGAATCAAGGTACTTCCTCCATAAAACAGTGATAGAGAAGAAGAAATGAAGAAGAAAAGAAGAGAAAGAGAAAGGAATTTAGAGAGGTGATTTCGGCCACCACTAGAACACATTGTGTTGATGTTGTGTTGGAAGAGGAAAACGTTTAGGATTGAGTTGAAATTTAGTTTAGATGACCATAAAGGTTGGTTTTGTGACTTGAAAGCTAATGAAACATAACCTAAAATGGTGAGGAAATGGTTGCCCTATGAAGGGGATATGTGATGGAGGATGATTAGATGTGTTGATGTTAGGTATATGATAACTAGTTGATATTGAATATTATGGAAAAAGACTTGGAATGAATGAAGCTATTTTAGTTGTTCTAAATGGAGGGAATGACCTTAGGTTAATATGAACTTCAATAAGATAAAGAGAGGAAGAAATGAAGTCATGGAAAAGGATAGAGGAGCATTAGGATCATTGCTTAATATTCATGCATAAATTTTGAATAAATGTGTCATTTAGTGACATATTATTTTCTTTTATTAAGGCCAAACAACTAGCCACCAAGAGGTAGAAAAGGGCAAGAAAAATGTCATTTAACAAGAAGAGAAAAGGAAGGCAAAGAGGAGGACTAGAGGCTTTTTTGGTAAGTATTTCTTGGCTAAAAATCTTACATGCCATAAATTGTGAATATGTATGAAATTTATGCTTTGCATGTGACTTGGAAAATATCTTGTGTGAAAAATAATTGCCAATATAATTTTGTGGTAAATTATTGTGAAATATTGAGTTTTATGCATGGTGATGTGATTTAGAAACTTTGGGTATGACATAAATAAACTAGGTCATGGAAATAATTAATTTGCAATTAATCCTACAAGTGCCCTGTTGTACTTATACTGGAACAGTTCTATTTAAATTGACCATAACTTAGTACATATTGGTTGGATTGTCGTTAAACTAATTGAAAATGATAGTTAAGACATAAAGTTAAAAATGTTATGAAGATCATGAATTGAAATTAAGCTTACATCTAGGCCAAACTTCGGTCACAAAAGCTTAGTCATAAGAATACCATGAAAATGCAGGGTAAAAAGTGTTAGAATACTACCCGATATTTTGACTCTAACTTTTAGTAGAAAAATCATATTGAAGTGATTTTTATTCCATTTTAAAGGTAAGACAATAAGAAAAAAAATTCCTAGAAGACCATATGGTCCAAATCTATGTGGAATTGAGCTGAAATTGGGTCATAATCCCAGGTTCGAAATCTGCCATGTATATACAAATTTTTGTAGTGATATTTTGCATAAAATGATTGTTGGTTATTTAGATATTTAATTATACATATGGGCATCTTATATCCACTCGTATATATATAATTTCAATTATCTGAAAATAATATTAAAAACGTTGAAACCCAAAAATATCTAGCCTTGAACTAGAATTGATGATAGTTTAGCATGCTAATAAAGAGGAAAAGAAATGCGATCTATAAAAATAAGAAAAAGATGGAAGTTGCAATATTGAAAAAAGCTAGGAATGACAATACTTATAAAAGGTCGATAATGGAAAATAAATAAAAGCCGGTGATGGCAACGAATAAAAAGCCAGAAATAACAATATTATAAAAGGCCAGAAATGATAATTCATATATTCTTATTAACGAGTTCAAACACAGGTGATAGGAGTTTGACTAAAATTAATAAGGAAAAATAAAAGGAAATGATATGAATAAAAATAATGAAATAATAAGATTACATTTTTACATGTTAAAATACATAACATATTTAATTTGTGAATATATATAAAATATTATTTGTGATATTAATATTATGTTGTGACATCTATAAAATTTATAAATGCATCATATGTACGATTTGTATCCTATAAAGTACCACTAAGTTAGAAGCTTCGTGAGGGTGAATTTTTCTTGCGAAGGTTCGAAAGATTTTAAGAAGTTAGTTATATGTCAGAAGAAGGCGGGAATCCTTTATGCTGCAGCTAAAGCCTCAAATTTTATTTTAGTATATTTTTGGAGAAATCTCTGTAATATAAAATTAAAATTTTATTTCCATATAATCTGTAATAGAGTATGTAAAGCGGAATTCTGCATATAATATTTTGTATATATATATATATATATGTGTGTGTGTGTGTGTGTGTGTGCGCGCGCGCGCGCAAACAAATATGCGGATCATAAATTTTAAAACATGTGAAATTTTAAATTGGACGCATGAGAGAATTTAAAAAAAAAATTTACAGTTTTTATAAGATAATAGGGTAAAAACAGACAAGCCGATATCGCCTGTTTACTGTACTATTATAGGGTAAGGTAAGAGATGATACAATATCTCTATTCCACTCTTTGTTTTTTTTCCTTTTCCCCTAATAGACTTTAGGACTTGTTTAATTCAAGATTGAAAACGTAAATGAGAATGAGAACAAAAGAGAATGATAATGATTGATTTTAGTATATTATTTGGTTTAGTTTTATTAAGAAATAAGAATGAGACTAAAATTCAATTTATACATATTTATATAAATATATTTATTTTGAAATGTAAATTTATTGATTAACAATAGATAATGTAATTTGTATAAAATAATATAGAAGAGATTCTCGAATTAATGAAAATTTTGTCATATGAGTATAAAAACCAAAAGGGTACCGTTTTAGAAACCATATTTATTGAAATAGATACATGAATTTTATTCCTAAAATAGATCTTGTTATAACATGATTTGTCTCATTTTTTAGTCAAATGGTATCGTTTTAGTTTAGGTAGAAGTAATTTGATGTGCATAACGGCGCCGTTTTGGTTTATTACCTATATGACAATTTTTTTCTATATTAGATCCACCGTATTCTCCATATTATTGTTTTATATTTTTAATATTTTTCTATATCATTATTACGTAGACTCAAAGTGAGGTACAGTTCATCTAAAGTAAGATTTGTTACAAAGCCTAAAATATAATAATTAAAATTAATTTTTAAAAAAATTAGTTATAACTGTGGTAAAGTATAAAATTTATAATTTTTTTTTTAAGTTAGCCTTAATTTAATCACATTTTTATTAATTAACTGATTCGGTTTATCATGAAAAAAAAAAAAAAAATCTACTTTTTCAAAGCTTAATCGGTGGTTGAATTTGAAGGGGAAAGGAATTGGAATTTGAATATGGAAGGATATGCCGCGATGCTTCACATATGTTCTAAAATTTAGTCAAATGATAATAAGAAGAAACTTACCATCCAACTATCCACGGATTTATGAGAAATTTTTAGGTAGTATATGCCTATTACATTATTTATAAATTAAGTCAATTATTTATTAATATATATTTAATTATTTTATTTTTATTAGTTGAAGTAAATGTAATATATATATATATGTGTTATTTAATAATTGATTTAGGCTCTGTTTAGCATTGAGTTTCAGAAAATCGTTTTTTGGGAAAAAAATTATATTTTTATTTTTTTTTTGAGTTTTGAAGATTGTTTTTGGTAAAAGCAAATAAATAGATATTTTTTTAAAAGTATGTTTAGAAAAAACAATTTATAAAAAATTAAAAAATTAGTCAATTAAATAAAAAAAATTTAAAATATGCTTTTGAAATATTTAACAGCAATCATAAATACTCTCTTAATATATAAATGACATAATAGACATAATATACTAAAAAAATTTTTCAAATCTAACTTTGAATTGATCCACTAAAAAAAAAATCCCATTGCATATATGCAATTTTGACGTATAAAATTAGACATAAGTATATGATACACTTCGTAAATTAAAAAAAAAAAAGTTAAAAACGAAACAGGTTTACAAAAAATAAAAATTGCAGATTTTGCATAGTTGCATAATTGATTGTTATAAATAATGCATTACTCATCCCTTTCTACTTTCACTTTTAAAAAAATTTTAAATTTTATTTACATGTCACTTTTATATTATTCATAAAAATTAAATATATTTTTCATCAATGATATTAATTAATATTTATAGATTAAATGATTTTTAGTCTTTTAAAAGCAGAAGTAACTTAGTTTTTATAATTTATTTTTTTCCTAAATTTAAGACTAGTTAATAATTTTTTAATTTTAGTGAAATCAACAAAATTGATAGTTAAAATGAAACAAAAAAAATATTATACAATAGGAGTAATCATCTCTTTATACATGTAAATATGTTATTAAATTTTCTAATAATATTGATAAATAAAGAAAAAAAAATTTTACTTGAGATCTTCTACAATTTTCTCTCTTGAAAATACTAATTAAACATCAAGAAAGGTGGCAAATAAATTTAAAATATCATTCAAATGGCATAAAGAAAGGTGGCCCTCTTCATTCTCTTTTTATCTTTTCTTTCTGCCCTCTCTCTTTGGTTGGAATATGTACTAAAGAAAGCTAAATTGTATAGTAAATAATTAATTCGTTAATATCATGCGAGTAGAGAAATGGACCCACAAATTTATGAAGCAATATTTTCCTGTTTTTGAGATCCTAAATTAGTTTATAGATAATTCTAATTAACTGATTAAAAATAAAAAATTCTAATTAAGAAAATAGAAATATATTATTTCTAGTAATATTTTTTTTTGGTGAGGATTTCTAGTAAAATTGATTTTCATATGATTAAAACAAACCCATAAAAAGAACATGTTTTGCTGAAAAAAAATGTAAATTTATACAAAATAAAAGCATATTATGTTTCCACAAAGTAATAATTAATAAATAAGTAAATTCCTTTTTCTTGAAAAGGAAGTCATTTCCTTCTTCGCTAAACAAAAAGCATAACTCCAAAATTAATTATATTTTCTAAGTCCAAGCACTTACCTTCCATCTTCCGTGCAATAATTTTGTTTGACCTTAATTGGAAAAAGTTAAATATAAAAACCAACAATATATTCACACGTAATTTTTTTAATGCATACAAAATAAAGAAAAAAACAGAAAAATAATAATATACTTAATAATTCGAATTATAAAATTTTGAATTAAATTTTGTATATTTTATATCGAATTTTAATAAAAAAATAATTAAAAATTAATAAAGAAATTAAATAATTAGAAAAAAAAAAAAGCTCAAAATACCCAAGAGCTACGAGCCTACGAGGGTCACGGTTGTTGTCCTATAAAAACACCTTTCCTAAAGTTCTCTGTAGCCGTCAGCCGTCATTGCCACCATTACTCCGGTCACCGGATTCCCGCGTTCATGTGCTCCTCAATTTTCTCTCCTTCCGTATCAAACCAGTAACGTTTTAAGTATGTAAATAGAAATATATTCAATAAAGTTTCTGTCTACATGAACCAGCAATGGGCAATCTTTGCACTTGTTTCGCACCTAAAACAGTGAAAAAGAAGAAACCAGCTAAGCGTTTACCAGGCAACCCGCAATCTTTCCCCAACCCCAGTAGCCGGTGGAATCGGATGCGATCAACCTATAAAGACAGCACTGATTCCCTAATTCAGGAGCAGGCTTTGGCTGCTGCTATTCTTTTTAGGCAGCATCAGCAGCAGAACGGCTCTGGCTCATTGCCTTTTGATCGCTCGACTTCCTTACGGGACCCGAATAACTCCCGGTCTAAGAAAACTCAGTTGCCTCGGAGCTCCAGTTCCAGAGCCCGGTCGTTTACTGACCCTCTGTTGCAGCCTCATCAGCTAGTTAACCAGGTTCGCTTCTTTTATATGGAGACATGCATATAGATACGGTTTTGTTGATTATGGCATATCAATGGATTTTGGGGTTGTATGACATATATAATTAGTCAGAGAAGATTTAATGATGTTTCTTTTTGTTGGTTTGATTAGTTGTGTTTTTACCGCTCTGGGTCCTCCGGCAGTGATAGACTGATAGTGATGGCCGAAGATGGTAAACTATGGCGTCCGATTATCATTTTTTTTTTCCCATTATGAAGTTGTCACTACTGATTCTTTTATATTTCGCTTAAGTTCTAAAGATTGTATTTTTGATATTTGATGGTTTTTTTCTTCCTCGATTTGTAATGATTTGTTATGGCTCTCTCTCTCTCTCTCCCCCCTTTTATTAAAGAAAAAAATTTTATACCAAAAAGAAACAGGATTTTAGGATTTGCTTCTCTGGGTACGGGTTTTTTTGTAGAGTAGGAGATTTCAAGGCTTTTGAAAAATGGATATTAACTTGACTAGTATGAGTATGTTGTTTATCATCCTCTTTGTGATGCCTGTCTGGAACTGTAAGTCCCATATAAAAAGATGCAGGGGCTTTCTAGTTTATGCTGTCTGTTTCTTTTCTTTTAAATTTAATGCTGTCTGTGGATCCTTGTGTAAGCAAATCTTGGAGATTTCTGTGAAGAATGGATTTATATGTTCACGTTTCCCTTATTAGGCCACTTGAAACCGTATTAATTTCTCTATTTAATTCATTAATGGATTTATTGAGGAATATTTGTTTACCTAATTTTAAGCCACTTGAATCTGTCTTAGCTCCTCCAATTAATTCGTTATGGGTTTTTTTTTTTGTAATTCTATGTGTACATTTTCTCTGTGTCTTGTTCATGTATTTGTGTTCATACATGCTAGTGGTTTATGCTAGTACTACTACTTTATTATTGCAATTCTAATCTTCTGATGCATAAATACTGGCAATGTACAGTAAAAAAATGGGCGAGAAATTGAAAGTCAATTGATTATTTTCTTAATGATTAAAACAATATCAGATCTAAAATCTTGTGTTCCATTCAAAATTTTTGTTAGACTTGATTCAGTAATCCCATCATTTCAGCAATGTTCTTAACCTTCTAGGATTACCCTTGGCCGAAGTTCTATATAGATGCACTGTATGATATGAATAAAGGTCCTTTCCCGTTACCTACAATTGAATGTATCTTGCTACATAAAATAAAAAAGAAAAAGTTATATACTCCTTCACTTTTTTGTTACTTATGCTGTAAAATTTAATTTCTTCTTTCCTTTTCAACAGGATATTAAGCTTGACGATCTTGAGACTAACCATTTCGTCCTTGTACATGGGGGAGGCTTTGGTGCCTGGTGTTGGTACAAAACAATAGCACTTCTAGAAGAGGGTGGTTTCAGAGTTACTGCCATAGACTTAACAGGCTCAGGGATTCATTCTTCTGATACAAATGGCATTACCAGTCTTTCTCAATATGTGAAACCCCTTACTGATTTTCTTGAAAAACTTGCTGATAGAGAGAAGGTTCTTTTCCATTTCTTTGTTGCTCATCTCTTTCTTTTTTATATCTTCAACTTATTCTACTTGCAGTTGTGCTCAGATTATATCATCAGATTTACGACAAGTATTATCAACAACTCTCTATATTATAGTTGTTTTCTTAGGTGTATTTATCACTTGTGCAGAATGATCTATGGTATTCTTCACTTGCCTGTAAAATTTCGCCCTTCCTGTCTTACAAGATAGGTGCTTGTACACCTCTAGACTCTAGAATTTGTCTTGAACAAATATATAGTTTTTATCCACTCAAAACCTTTGCGTGCCAATTTTCCAATTGCACATAAGCTTTACCTAGAACTCTGTTTATTGAAAAGAAAGTGAATTGACATATTGTTTTCCTCCACTCAAAACCTTTGAGTGCCAATTTTCTAATTGCAGATAGAAACTTCTCTTAGAACCTTGTTATTGAAGAATTGTGTTGACTTAATACATCTTATTAATTGCATCAGAAGCACTGCAGTGAGTTGCTTTTTCAATTTGAAATGGGAGGTCTGCATCAATTCACTTTCTTTCTTCGACATCAGAATGGTGTTAACTCTTGCATTCTTTTAGCATCAAAATCTTATTTTGTGTTTTCCCCATGAAGTTTCCATGGTTCAGTTTTAAGATGTTTAAATTTTGGATTTGAAAACATATAAGCTTTTGATACAATTTTTCTTAAGATATATTGAAATGCTAAATTATGCAGGTGATTTTGGTGGGGCACGATTTTGGTGGTGCCTGTATATCATATGCTATGGAGTTGTTTCCTTTTAGAACTTCAAAGGCTGTTTTCATTGCTGCAGCAATGCTGACTAATGGTCAGAGCACTCTTGATATGTTCTCGCAACAGGTTTATCCTTTGCTTTTTCTCCGTCAATCTCAATGCAATTACTGATTTGCAAACATTCTGTTTATATAATGCCTTAATACCTGAACTTTGTTTAGTTTGAGTTAGTTCTTATATCAATTTCATTTTCTTAAAAATGTACTAATGAAGTATCAAATCATTCTACCAAGCTGTTAACCCCCCATTTGGTGTGCATGCAAATGCACAACACATCCATGAAAACAAAAAATTGCTTACTTTTGTTTCATAATTTCTTGCCATTCTCAATGTTAGGGTTTTTGCATTTCTTTGTGGATGCATGTGCATGTCTTTAACATAAGATCCATTTGGATCTGTGGGAGTTTTAGTTCGTGCAACTTAGCTAGTCGTGGTTAGAGAGGAGAACCTAATACATGTACAAAATAGGATGAAGAAATACCTAGATATTTTAAGATGTCAATATAGTTTTATAGGTTTGCAAGTCCCCTCATTAAGGCATATTCAGAATAAATCTGTCTGTCTCAGCTATCCAGAGTACATCTATTTGAGTTATTGCCGAAAGAGTTCAGTTTCACAGGATTTTGCCTTTTAATCTTTCTTACTAATTAAAAATGATTGCAGGCAGGATCAAATGATTTGATGCGACAGGCACAGGTATTTGTGTATGCAAATGGGAATACTCATCCTCCAACTGCTATTGAGCTGGACAAGTCATTGTTGAAAGAGCTGCTGTTCAATCAGAGTCCTGCCAAGGTACAACCAAATTCATGCGCAATCTCTGTTGAAAAGTATAAAGTCTCATTCTTTATTGTTATGGATGTTCAGCAGGGCATTTATTTTCTTCATAAATCTGGGAATGTGACACTGCTTTTATTTTTGTGAGAGTTTTGAGACGGATAATGAATCCTTCATTGACCTAGTGGTTCATGAAATCTAGGATTAATTTTCCAGGCAACAACTCCCTCATAGATAAGGATAGCTACTGTTCTAAATGACTTGGGGATAAGAATTATAGTTCTGAAATTTCAGAGGGAAAGCTTACCTCTTGTTTTTGTGTTTTTAGCTCAGGTTCTAATATGAGGATTTCGCGGCTAAGTTAATACTTGAGCATGTTTTGTTGACTCCTAGAGGAAACTATTAATACAGAGAACAAATATTCCTTCAGTTCTCTCTTCATAATTTTGTCTTCTCATGTTTGTGTATGCCCGCGTATCTTATTTCCATTCTTTTTCCTACTATTGTTGATTCCTTTTTGCATCTTTTGGTTCAGGATGTTGCATTAGCTTCTGTTTCAATGAGGCCAGTCCCCTTTGCACCTGTTTTAGAGAAGCTGTATCTTTCAGACACGAAATATGGAAAAGTTAGACGGTTTTATATAGAAACTCCAGAAGATAATGCCATACCCATCACACTACAGGAAAACATGGTAAAGGCAAGCCCTCCAGAAAAGGTTTTCCGTTTAAAAGGAGCTGATCACTCACCTTTTTTCTCAAAGCCTCAAGCCCTTCACAAGATATTGGTAGAGATTTCAAAAATTCCTTCAACTTGATAGTTTGGTAACAGATTTCTTTGAGTACCTGTAGAGCTTCATAAGAGCGGAATGTTATGCTGCTGGGATTGGTCTTCTCTGCAACTAATTAGAAGAGAAGATTTTGGGTTTTTGTGTAGAGGCAGGCATATACCATTAAAAGAAATTGCCATCAAGTGCCTAATTCCCATAGAAAAATTCAACCATCTTCTCTAAAGTTGTCTACACTTTTCCTCTTGATTTTTTTTTTAGTTAAGAGTTTTTATATTTTTAATTATGGTAGTGAAGCTTCACTCAGAGGATTGCAAGAATGAAAAAGAAACAGAGAAAGTTACATTGTATCTCTGCCATTTGAGATTGGACCTTGGTTCCCGTTATTGATTGTTTGTATAGGATTGTTCTGATTCTGAATACTAGACTGCTATAGGTGAGAGATGGCCACTGGTTGCTTGGTTCTTATAGCAGATGCTCCTGTGGTGACCCTAGTTTGGAATCTGCAGCTTCTGGTTCTTACTGAGTAGGAACCAGAAGACGGTTTAAAGATGTCTTTTTTCTTCTTAAGAGATCCCATTCTGGTAGATTGAGTAACAAATACAATTTAGGAATAAACAGATATACTTCAACTAAGAATCATTATTACATAAAAATAATGCATTTAATTAACTGCTGGTTTTGTTCTCATACATCTTCTACCAGAGGCGAAGAAAGATGGAATGATTTTTTTTTTTTCCCCTCTTTTAGCTTGCCTGTCAAATAAGGAATGACAGTAAAAATTGCATTTAAAGCCTTTAAGATTGAGTAAAAAATTGTAATCTTCATTTAAAAAAAGAAAACATTTATTTACAAATTTAATTAATAAAATGGTATAAATAGAAAACTAAAATTTAAAGGTAAAACTTTGTTTTCATTATTGTCCCCCAAACAAAACCATTTGGTATCCTTTGTTCTCAATCAGAATGTAATGCTAAACATTTTGTATATAATAATAATAATAATAA
Organism: Balakata baccata; assembly: GCA_949630135.1. Lineage (NCBI taxonomy): Eukaryota > Viridiplantae > Streptophyta > Magnoliopsida > Malpighiales > Euphorbiaceae > Balakata > Balakata baccata. The sequence goes on along the minus strand of CATIWF010011763.1, from coordinate 1,428 downwards.
TAATAATAATAATAATAATAATAATAATAATAATAAGAACAACAACAACAACAACGGAGGAGGTGGTTATGACTTTTTCTTTTTAACAATTTAAATGGGAAGTCTCCACTTTTCTACCCATCGCTTTGCTTCCTCCAGAAAACAATGGCTCACCAATTTCTCATTTTTATGTTATTTTTGCCATTCTTATCAAGAAACATATTATAACTTAGAAATTAAATGGTGACTTCGCTCAATCTGCTCAACTTAGCCTTTCTGATTCCTTCATTTCAAACATAATTTGCAAATTATCCCACTACACTACACTCAATTATGTGATGAGATTAGGGCATTTTCATTTTTTTTTATTCATAAGGAATCTCAATAGTTCATACACTTTGTTATAGTCATTTTCTTATACACACTATAACAATCAATCGTGTTCATAGATTGCTTAAGACATATGATTAATATTAATTCTGGATTTCGTTAAGCCATATATAATTAGTTAAGTTAGTCTTTGTTTGGTAAAAATATTTTAATCCAAGTATTAACTAATCCAAATTTGTAATATCATATTTAGTAAGATGATTTTTGTGATAAATTGGTAAAATAAATAAATTAGTAATCTCATTAGAAGAGAATGAGTAAAAATACGAAGAGAGGTAAGTATTAGCTAAGCTTTATCATGTGAGTTTAGTAACCCTTAGGATTACTAAATCATACATAATTTAATGAACCAAATATATCATTAGAGATTGATCTATGACTTAATTAAGCAATCTACTGTACCAGACGTGCTGTAAATGTGTTAAAATCTTACTAATATTAATAAATGATGGCAGAAAAACTCGAAAAGAATATTTCCTATAATTCTCACAAAAGAAAATATCAATCATGCTACACCTTGATCTACTAAAACAAATAAAATTTGGAACTGGAAATTGAAAACTTTCGATTATTGTAATGTTTAAGAGGTTAATTTGTTCTAACAACATAAGGGGTTTGATTAGACTCATTTGTATTTGGGGGATAAAAATGTTATTTAATCTCATTCTTAAAGACTTAATTGCACCTTTTGTTTTCCTTCGAAAAATAATTTAAGATGAGCTTAATCAATCTTGTTGATTTGAAATGATTGAATTTAACTATATGAAAAAGTTAATTTAATGTTATTGTTGTTAGCATGTGACATTATCTAACTGAGGTAACAAAAAAAAGAGGGCATTAGTTAGTGGTTCTAGTTAGAAACAAAGAAAAAAAATGGAAAAAGAAAAACAACTAGTTGTTTCACCTATTTTCATATTATTTTTTAAAATGTATTTACGTTTGTATTATTTTTTTTGCTAAATCTGTATTGTAGTACATTAATCTATTTATATTATTATTAAAATATTAGTATTTTAATATCTATATTAAAATACTAGAGATATATAAAAGGGAAAATTA
>CATIWF010011762.1:0-25235 GCA_949630135.1 Balakata baccata | reverse complement strand
TCGGTTTGCCCCCAGTTCGAAATCATGGCCATGTTGATGAGCCAATTTGTCTTTCCTTTGGTTATAATTCTTTTTTGAGTAAACAATCCTTTTTCCAAATTTGGTCTCCCTCTGTGAATCTAATGCATGTTTCGTTAATATTATTATGTTGTAGCATTATAGTAGACTCTTCTTTAATTTGAGTTTCCAAAAGACATTGTTCAGAATTTTGATTTTCAAATATAGGCCTAGACTTAGGAGAAACATCACTCATAAGAGGAGTTTCCAGACATAAATCTCAGCCATTTGCTGTAGGTGCACCAAACTTATTATTAGAAACATAAATGGATCTTTATTACCAAATAACTTAGGAAACAAATGCAATCTCGGCCAGTTGCTGTAGGTGCACCAAACTTATTATTAGAAATAGAAATGAATTTTTATTACCAAATAACTTAGGAAACAAATGCTTCAAGTTTTCAAAATTGGGATGGCCTAATCTAAAATGCCATAACATAACCGTATTATTAGAAACATAAATGGATTCATAACAGGTACTTATTTGGTGGGATTGTAGTCCCGACTCAGATCCATTATCAAAGAAGTAGAGTCTTTCACTTTGTCTAGCATTGCCAATCATCTTCCCCGATGTCAAATCTTGAAAAACATAGTGAGTTGGAAAGAAATTAGCTTGACAATTTTGATCACGGGCTAGTTTACTAACAGACAGTAGATTACAAGAGGGTTTGGGAACATGAAGAATATCATGAAGAGTAAATGATTGAGACACTACAATAGAACATTTTTCTGCAATGGCTGAAAGAGAGCCATCTGCAATCTTAAGTTTTTGATTGCCTGCACAAGGACTATATGAAGAGAAAGGATTTGACAATCTAGTCATGTGGTCAATTGCTCTTCAATCAATGATCTAGACATGATCTAAATTGACACTGATAAGAATATTTTGTAAATAGTTACCTTTCTGAGCTAAGGAACAAGAAATTTTTTGAGATTTGAGAAACTTGTACAGTTGATCTATCTGTTCCTTAGTAAACGGAAACGAACTTGAAGATTGCTGCTCTTGATCTGAGACACTAGCTTGAAGTGCGTGCCAAAGTTTAGATTTTAATTCAAAAATTTGGGAAGAATTTTTAATAGCTGAATATGTATCTCTAACTGCTTCCTAAAAACATCATTGGTTGTGGGCAAAAACATAAACGGCTTGCCAATTGTAGGTTCCATTGACTTCACCAACCATGCTATAATCAATGAATTCTCTGATTTTCAGGTTTTGAGAGCTGGATTTTTGTCTGCAAGTTTTTGGTACTTCTCCTATTAGATAACCAAGCTTCCCTTTGCCTTCTAGAATCAGACAAACTGTTTGATACCACTCTATATAATTTTTTCCATTGAGTCAGTGGATATTCAGTTGAAAAGAATTGTTGGATCCTTCTATCGGACAATTGAATGAAATAGAGTCCATATTGGAAATGGTTTCTCTTGATTCAATTGAATATCTGCTGGTAGAACCAGTCAGAGCTATTTTTTAGTGATTGTTGCTCGCTATTGGTAGAAATATCGATCGGCGTGTGCAGTCACCTGCGGCTGTTTCTGGTGACTAGATTTGGGCGGATAGACGATCGGTGGCTGGGGCTTCTCCTTGTTTTGGTGAGAGTCAACTTTCTTTCTTGAAGAATGGGTATAAAAACCCTAAAAAGAAACTATTTGAAATTACAAAATAGAAATGGTCGAGCCCAACTCTGATACCATATTGGAGAAATAGAGAGAAACTGTACTCTCTTCTACTTATTTTATTTCGAAGGAATATACAAGCTTATATAGGACTTGTGTCCCTAGAATCAAGCAATACAATAGAAAGTAGCAATACAATAGGAAGTAAATCAAAAATACAAAAGAAAATAAGGAACAAAAGGGCAATATTCTAAAATTAATTCCTAATTAAATCCCTGATTTCCTACACATACTTAAATTAATACTCATATTTTATTATTTGAACCACAAAATAAGTTGAGTGTATAGGCATTTATTACTCATTCCTTATGTAGGATTAGAATTCTAAGCAGGAATTTGTTGAAACATTGTATCAAATACCAAGTAGGACATCATTAGAATTATTCATATGCTTCTTAAGAAAATTATTCTTGACTAATTCCAAACATATACCTCCAGAGTAGTCAGGATTGAGAAATAGTAGTATGCCTTCGCTCACAAAAGCATCTAGAAACACAATTCAAATAAAATCCCATATTATATCCTATTTTTAACCTGTTTTGCTTTTGAGTAGCCTATTCTTGTGAAAGATTGCCTGTCGTGGAATAATGCTCTTAAATAAACTCTGAAAGTAAAAATAGTCAGAAAATTGTCACAAGTTCCTCCTATCTACCACCCTCAGTTGCTCATTGTTATACTTTGCAGTTGGGACTTGAAACCAGCCTTGCTGGTTGCTGAGAGTGTTTTTACTATGCATTAGTGATTCCTAAATTGATTCTTCTTGTGTTTGATTTTGAACTTTTGCTCGTCTGGCTCTGCAGGATTTTATTCTCTTATGTGAAATTATTGGGTTAATGCAGGTATGAATTGCTCTTTTATCCACGCTATCATCTTGACCAGAGTTCCTTACTTTGTCGTAAGCCATTACTTGCCAAGCCAATGGTGATGGATGTCTATCAAGATCATATACTTGTAACTTATCGCCCATTTGATGTTCACATATTCCATGTGAAGTTATTTGGTGAACTGACACCTCATAGCAATCCAGACCTGCAGGTAAATGAATGCTTTCCATCTGCCCTTTTTTAAGAATTTAATATAACCACTGAATCAGATTTTTTGTAATTACCGCTTGATGTTTCTGTGTGATTCTTAATGCGAGTGCTTTATCAAAACTTTACTCTTTATACATTTTAAGTGATAAAATGACAAACAGCTTTCTACAGTACGAGAACTCTCAATCATGACTGCGAAGAGTCATCCTGCTGCAATGCGTTTTATCCCTGATCAGATTCCAAGAGAAGGTGCCTTGAAAGATCATATTTCAGAGTCTTTGAATCTACTAGTCAGAGAGCCTGCAAGGTATGTGTCTATGCAATGATTGGTCCAATCTTTTGCATACTGTGTATCTCTGAATGGCTGCATGCTTTGGCAGATGTTTGATACTGAGAACGAATGGGGAGCTTTCGCTTTTGGATTTGGATGATGGACGTGAAAGAAAGCTCACTGACTCTGTTGAGTTATTTTGGGTTACTTGTGGTCAATCAGAGGAGAAGAATAATTTAATCGAGGAAGTTTCTTGGTTAGATTATGGCCATCGAGGGATGCAGGTAACCAATTGTTAAGCTCTGGTGTAATCTGTTTGTTATTCTAGCAGGCACTATTAAATCATATCATCTATTACCCTTATCGCTGTCATTTGTCCTTCTCTGATGACATTCTCGTTGGAAGCTTCTCTTTTACAGGTTTGGTATCCATCTCCAGGAGTTGATTCTTTCAAGCAGGAGGATTTTTTGCAGGTATGTACTTAACTTTAAGGCTCCCTATACGGTGGGTATTTGGATGCAATGAAATTGTAATATTTGCTTATTAATTAGAAAATAACAAATGTATTTTGTCTACCCAGAAAACTAAGTTCATTGTAAAAGGAGCTTGTCTCTGTGTTCTAAGAGTTCCATGATATGTCATATTACTTTTTGATTTACCCGTGTTCCTCTGAAGATGGTAAAAAGTTTTAGTTGTTTTCTTCCTTCCAATGGTTTGACTTTGATGCTAGTGATGTGGTGGTATTTTCTTTGTTACTGTAGAAGTAAAAAAAAAAAAATCTCATTATCTCGTTTTGCAAGTCTGGAAATTTGGCTGTGTTATTGAAACAGCTGATAAGAAAAGCATTATTTTGATGTATGGACTAAAAGCAATTAAATTGTTCTCATTACAGCTTTGACAGGTTTGTTTTGGCTTAAAAACTCTTAAACATCAATTTCAAACTGCTTTTTACAACTTCTAAAAGATTGTTTCTTCCACAAAGACAACTGCAACCTCAATATCAAACACAGCAGATATGTTGTTTAGCTGTGTCTTGTACATTACCTTTCTAGAATTTTTCTTTTGTCTGTTTGAATAGAAGACGTTTACGATATAAGTTATTTTGATAATTGTATCTTGAGTTTGCCATCTAACTCAATTGATATTTTAGTTGGACCCAGAGCTGGAATTTGATCGTGAAGTGTATCCTCTAGGGCTTCTGCCAAATGCTGGTGTTGTTGTTGGTGTCTCCCAGAGAATGTCATTTTCTGCATCCACTGAATTTCCATGTTTTGAGCCATCTCCTCAAGCTCAAACTATATTGCATTGCCTACTAAGGCACCTTATTCAGGTAAGTTTTGTACTTATTTTTGGTTCTGGCATTCAGATGCAAGTTACATAATGAAGCTGTCATTATAGGGCTAGCAAAGAATTGGTTCTTGGGGTTGAACTTTTGGGTCTTTTTTCTGGTTTGCAAAATGTCTAGAGATTCACAATAACTAGAAAAAAGAGTCGAGCACTTGTACAAAAAAAAAAAAAAAAGGAAAAAAAAATCAGATTAATGTAAGCAACTTGGACCAAAATGCTTCAGGATAAGTGCAAAATGTGTTAACTCGGTGAAAAGGAATGTAGGAAAATTGCGTGTGCAAGTGCTTGTCTTTTCTTCTTCTTTTTTATTTTATTTTATTATTTATTTTTATCAAACAATCAAAAGAGGATTTTATTGCACAAAAACACTGCTATACAAGACTGCAGGGATAAACCCTGCAAAACAATCAATGACGTCCCAACTGTTGTATATTGTTAATCACATCCCTATTATTACTTTCTGTTCAATTAACCAAAATTCTTAAACTTATTTGCCTCAAAATCCATCTCAAAAGCAATCAATGACATCCCAAAGTATGTCTTTTTTCTGTTGGATATCATTCATTATGAAGTTTGCAACTTTAAGCTGCCAAAGGATAAAATTGTAGCCCCCAAGACATGGCTTAAAAAATTGTCATATTCCCCCAAATATTTAAGAGCAAAGATCATTTTTGATACTTCCCTTTCTTGGGATTTGCAATGATTGTGAGATGCTTGTCTATGTGCTGGTCCTGCTGTTTTGGTAAGAGCAAAGCAGTTCCCTGCTTGGTGGCAGTCTGCGATAAATGCCTTCTATAAATTGTAAGATGTCATTTGCTTATTCTGATTCTGATTTTGTGTCTATATATGCCAGAGGGACAAAAGTGAGGAGGCTTTAAAGTTGGCACAACTATCAGCACAGAAGCCTCATTTTTGCCATTGTCTGGAATGGCTTCTTTTTACAGTTTTTGATGCAGAAATTTCCAGGTATATTGAGTGAATTTAATTGATACCATACATGATATGTGAACATCTATATATTTAAAAAAGCTTTAATTGGGCCAAATATTATCGATAAGTACCATTAAACCTGCTGCTACTGAACTATCTTTTATCAGATAGAGCTATTGTGTAGACTTGGTGACTCTAGCTGAAACGCATTTTGGTCATGATATTATATTCATATGCATTTTGGATATTTGCTTATAAGCATAATCTGATGTCTTGACAGTTGACTATTTCCATGGATAAGTAACTGAAAATTAGGTATATAAGTTAATGAAGGTTTGAATGTTTCATTTGTGCTGATTTAGACAATCTGAAATCTTTATTGATTTCATGAACTTGTCAAATATACCTGCAGGCAGAACCCAAACAAGAACCAAATATCAGTGTCTAAACATGCTGACAACCGTTCTCTGTTGGAGAAGACCTGTGATTTGATTAGAAATTTTCCTGAGTATCTGGATGTAGTTGTGAGTGTGGCAAGAAAAACTGATGGTCGACACTGGGCAAATTTATTCTTAGCTGCTGGAAGATCGACAGAGTAAGTTATTGCACCTTGAAATTGAAAAAGAAGGGGGAACAATGTTTGTTGGAATGCAATGCCTAAACATTCTCTCTCCAGATTTGTGATGGTTGCAAGTATCCCTGGTTGGTTTGGTTAGATGTGTCTAATCATTTTAATTCTTGTTCTGTGTTTAAGGTTGTTTGAGGAGTGCTTCCAGCGGAGATGGTTTCGCACTGCAGCTTGCTATATACTTGTAAGAGTTATGGATTTCTCAGTTTGTGTTCCTAGTAGATGGAGATATTTGATGGCCAAATATTTTTCCTCTCTTTCAGATTGCACCTCCCTAGTATAGATCTTTTTTTCTATATTAGGTGATGTTTTTTCCTAACTTGATTATTACAGGTTATTGCCAAACTTGAAGGATCTGCTGTCAGCCAATACTGTGCTTTACGTTTACTACAGGTAGACGATTGCTAGTAGGTGACTGGTACTACTTTTTCTTTCGTCGTTATGGTTTTCTATATGATATACGGCTCCGACTAGAATTGACATTCATATGTGCAGGCAACACTTGATGAATCTTTATATGAACTTGCTGGAGAGCTGGTATTAATCAGGGCATCACTATGCTTCTTTAACAGATCACATTTGAATCTAGCATGAGTTGATATATTTCTTTTCTTCTTTGGTTTTACGGTTAGGTGCGATTCTTATTGAGATCTGGAAAAGAATATGAGGATACATCGAATGATGCTGACAGGCTTTCTCCAAGATTCTTGGGTTATTTTCTCTTTGGTTCTAGCCACCGGAAGACATCCTTGGATAAGAGGTTAATATGAAATTCTTGGAGTTCTTTGCGTCTCTTAGACTTCTATAACTCTGATATCAGTAATGATACCAATGAGATGCCTTTTTCTTTGCCGCAGCACCTCATTCAGAGAGCAAAGTGCTCATGTTGCTTCTGTGAAGAACATTTTGGAAAGTCATGCTAGCTATTTAATGTCAGGGAAAGAACTTTCCAAGCTCGTTGCCTTTGTAAAAGGCACCCAGTTTGATTTAGTGGTAAGAAAAGCCTGTGTAATTTTGTAGAGTTACATATTCTGCTATGCAATTGCTTAAGATTTGTGGATCTGTTGCAGGAATATCTACAACGAGAAAGATATGGTTCTGCTCGCTTGGAGAATTTTGCATCAGGGCTAGAACTAATCGGGCAGAAGGCATGAACACAATATTCTCTAGTGCTCAACATGCTTTTCTTATAGACTTAGATGCACGGGTGACTGGAAAGTTTGAGTCCATTTGGTGGTATTACTAACCTGGTTTTAGTACCTCATTTTAAGTTGGGGTAGGGGGTGGAGTAATGGAGTTGAGTCGAATCAATTGAATGCGAAGCTGAAGCTTGACTCAACTCAAAAATTTGATGCTAAAAATTCAGCTGAACTCAATTGAGTTTTATTTTTTTTTTGAGCTTGAACTGACTCTATATTATACTTCAGATAATTGAGTTCTAATTGACTCAGATAATTATTATAAATTCAAATTAAAAATTTAATTAATCTCATTTTAAACTCGAGCTTGAGGGAGCTCAAATTAATATTTTTTTTTAAATAATATTACACAGATACTCGATTAAGCTTGCGAGCTGTTCAGGTTACTTTAGTATTTGAACTCTGCTCAAATTGCTGCTTGAACTACTCAAGTTCGAGCTTGACTTGGTTAAAATGAAGTATAATTTGAGTTTTTGCGTATCAAGTTCTTGTAGCTTGACTCATTTATATACTTGGTTTTGAGCATTTAATGAATCAAATCTTCCTGTTGAAATCAATATCTTTCCATTTGGTCTCTGTTAATCTTGAGGCATGTAATTTGCATCCAGTATTGATGTCATTATCCTATTCCTCACATTCTTATAAGAAATCTTCAATATCTTTTCTTCTGATAGAAACTCTATTTTGTGTTTCCAGCTCCAAATGGGTACATTGCAGAGCCGATTAGATGCAGAGTTTCTGTTGGCTCATATGTGTTCTGTCAAGTTCAAGGAGTGGATAGTCGTCCTGGCCACTCTCTTAAGAAGGTCTGAGGTATGATTGGCTTAACTCGAACATTGGTGTTTACCGATCTCATTTTCAGTGTTTATTATTTGGCTTGTCATGTTTTTATCTTAAGGTTGAATTTTCAGTGTAAATGGTTGAGTACCTTCTATCAAGCATCTCTAACTCTATTTTCCTGTAATATTGTTGTATGTTTGTAATGTCTTTTCCTGAGATTTGTATTGATAACTGCTGACTGACGGCAGTGGTATATGCTAGAAAAGAGCATCAACATACCATTTCTTAGGTCACTAGCGGACGATTGTTAATTAGTCTTTGGATCAAGTCTCTGCACATGATCATAGTGTTTTATTCATAATAGTTCGTGGCTAAGCCTTGATCAGGTTGAAATTTTTTGTAACTTAAATTTGTTCCTTGCGTCCCCATGTTAGCCACATGCATACAAAAGTAGTTAGCGTTGAAGAACTGGGTAGATAACATATTTTTGTTGTGGCACTAAGTGGGGCTGCATTCCAACCATGGATCATGGACTACATTTGAACAGAATATTTTGCTTGAAATACTCTGTACAGGTTCTTTTTGATCTTTTTCGGCATGACATGCGGTTGTGGAAGGCATATTACATCACCCTTCAGGTACGCATATCTCAAACGTTCTGCTGGTCAAGATAATAGTTATGGCATGGTTCTCATGCAATTCTTACCCTCCATATTGATGTGAAATGCAGTCACACCCTGCATTTGTTGAATATCAAGATCTACTTGAGGCCTTGGAAGAGAGGCTTACGACTGTCTCAGAAGTGGAAGAGAGGTGAAAAGAAATTTGGCAACAGAAATTAATGCAATTCTTCCTGGCTTGGAGATCTAATGCATGGGCAATGCATCCTAGGGAAATCATGTTCCACGAGCATTTGTTTCCCAGCTGTGAGAAAATGAGCAACCCAGAAAACTGTCGGGGGTAATATATAGAGAAGTCGTTCATGTAGATAAAGGTATTTGAGTTTCTAGGCAGCTTTTTGACATTATTATTATTATTATTATTATTATTATTATTATTATTATTATTATTATAGTTTTCACCTGTGTATAACATTTCTCTTTTGTTGTATGAATATAAATAAAGTATGTCTTTCGAAAATGAAATGTTGGATCAACTTCAGCTTTTGGTCATCAACAATTCCCATGTTCCCCCGTGTTCCTGAGACAGGCGGTTTTTGAATTCAGTTTCTCTTCGTGCTTGCCAGTTCTGTTGAAGCAAATCAGTTCGGAATTCGGATCATATGAGTTCTTTAGATGGGTCACCATGCGTTTTAATACTATAGGCTTATTGCATCAACGTAGGATGGGTTGTATAATTTCTTGGTACATGGGTATTTTCACTTGTCCTGAAACCCAAAAGGTTTTATTCTTCCTAGCAAAATACTTTCAGCTTCTCGTAAACGAGCAATTAGAAAAATCAATAACAAGGGTTATGCCCACAAGCACATTAAAATTTCATACCTGCATTGATCAGAGGCGAAACTCAATTTATTTTAAATAGAGTAAAATGGTCCAAGCAAGGGCATACTAATACGTACAACAAAGCCAGATCTCTCTACTGCTTACATAGAAGGGCCTGTAAGAGTTCAATATATAACAGAAGCTACCGAACCAACTAAAACTACGAGGTGGAGAAAGCAAAAAATTGCGGCGAAGATGACCAAATGAACAAATATATGTACCCATGCTCTGTTTGGTTATAAGGAAAATCGGTTGAGAATGTATTTGACCACAAAATTGACTAGATACATTTCTCTCCTATTATTTACCTAGGTCCTATTATTTGCAACGCAATTTTAGGAACAGGTTTTCCATCAAGGCAGACAATACAAGAGCAACCTCCAACAATTAATTCTTTGTTTAGAAAGACAATAACTCAGGTGTTTCATCTCTGCACGTCTAAATGAATAAATAATTGCAAAATTCCTAACATCCAGCTGCAACCTGAACAGCCTAATTCTATCAGTTTTGGAAGTAAAATAAAAATACAAGGCAGAAAGTGAAAAAACATGAAACCCTAATTACAAATTCTAGTCTGGTCCCGAACCAGCCCATGGCCAGGTCTAGGAGCAATCTTAGCAAGATACCGAATCATACCATACAAATTCTGAAAGTAGCATAGCTATTACTGGAAGATGAGTTCCAACAATCCAGTCTCAGAATAAGTAAAAGGGACACAAAAGGTTATCTTAGCCCACAGACTATAAGCTACAAATACAACATACTTACAAGTTCATCCTATAACAAACTCCACAGGCAAATACAAAGATCACTTTAGAGAAACTTAATATTTGAAGTTTAGAGCCATCCACCACAACCTTTAATAGCATAAAGCAAGAAACTACAAGTGCCTCCCTCCTATGCACTCGTGTATAATACATTGATCTTGGAAACTATCATACTTTTGCCGCAAAATTTTGATTGCCATGCTCCAATGTATGTTCTTGGACATCAGTCGACAACTTTGACCATGCAAAAGAATCTCTCGCGCCTACTGTCCTCTTAGTCTTATGCATAAGCATAAATACACTCAACAACATGCAAACAAGTGCAATCAAAGGAACCAAAACACCAATGTGCCCCCTCGGCCAACTTCTCAATACCATCCCAGCACACATGTTTCCATCAAGACTGCCCATTGAATTATTCATTTTCATGATCTCCACCCCATTCAAAATACCATCAACTGCATAGGCCATGCTCATGTTTGAAGGTCCAACACTCACTTTTACAACTCCATTATAGCTATCGCTATTGACAACAAAATCTGCATATATTGGAGAAGCCAGCAGGTATGTAATAGAGGTGATATCCAAATTCTCGTATGCCAAATGCCCGTTGATATACACATTAAAATACAGCAAACCAAGAGACATGCTAGCAATATCGCAAAAATGCAATCTAACAAGATACTGATGTCCCTTGATCACTGGAAATTCCCATGTCATATTTGTATTAACAACTGAAGCATTTTTGCTTTTAATTACTCTAGCAGTGCTATAAACAAAATCAGGACCAACTTCTCTACTAGCCCCTCCATTTTGGTACTTAATTCGACCACTGAAATACATCTTATTTGATAACTCATTTGATTCAAAGAATCCATCATCTGGTACCCATATTCTCCATAATGTATCATTAAATGGAGTCAATTTTGGACCTCCAATATTGACCCTGTACATTGTTTCGAGAGCCTGCTTAGTTAATCCATCAAATTTCTCAGTTTTATTACCATTCACAAGAATTGCCAAATCAGTAATCAAATCTTTAGGCGCAGATATCACTTCAATTGCATTAACAAACCCAAATTCATCCCTTCTTGTGGGCAGAAACGTAATGACAAGCTTATTAGAATCAACCCAGATAAGATACTCCTTAATCAGAGGATTCGCCACACTAGACACAGTAAAATTGTTCAAAACGACAAACCCATTAACCAGAACATGAAATTGAGCGTAGCTTAAGTCCAAATTCGAAGAGGCAAAAGGGTGAAAATGAAGGCGTACCATGTGGGTTCCTGGATCATCGATCTCAAAAACATACTTGGAAGGTTTCTTAAAAACCCTAGCAGTGTTGTAGATTAAGGGCGAATTGGGGACCGAATTTCTGTTGACAAGTGAAATTGTCCGGGTGGCAGAGAGAAGCGGCGAGTTGGAATTGGAGGAGTCGTCATCAGAAACGAAGCGGCGATTGTAAACGGTGGCGTCGACGGGTGACCCGCAATTGATTAGGTGGTTATCGGTGGGAGAGAAGTAGGAAAAAGAATTGGTGGAGATTAGAGACAACGAGAGGACAAGGAGAGAGAGCAGAATCTCCATGAAGGAAAGCTCGAGAAGAGAGAATGCAGAATTTCAGATGATTAAACTGTTGCTAAATGACGAAAAAATTGAAGCTTTGCGGTCTCTGCGCTCAAGAACCCACTCAGCGAGAAGAAATGCATCTCGGAGTCTACGCGTTCGGACAAGCTGGTGCACTACGCGTTGAGTTATGGTCCCACAACCTGCGTGCTTGCTGAGTTTTCCGCTTCCCAATTCCATAGTCATTTCTTTATATTTACTATAAAAATAAAATTACGTACGAAAGAGGGAATTTGGATTCAATATTTAATTTTTTAAAAGCAAATACTCTCATCAATTTTCTCATTTATAACACATAATTTTTAATATTTAATCGAAAAATAAAAAATATTAAAAAAGGTATTTTCATAATTCTTAGAGTTTAATTTTTTTAAAAAAATAAATGTAAATTTTATCCCATTTGCACATTTATATGTAAATTTGGAAATTGGAATAAATATGTAATAAGCAATGTATATGTATTTTCTTGCAAAACCCCGTATTACACAGCACTTGAGGAGAAAATAATGTAAAATGTCTTTATCACAAATTCTCAATAACTTCATCCTCTTCGCATTTCCCAACACCAACCAACAAAGTTTCTCTTTCTGCCCGTAAAATCCTGCAACAGTTCCTTCTTGGAACCTGAAAAACATTTGCAGAATCAGAATTAAGAAAAAGAAAACAGAAATTCTGGAAAAATTGAATCAAGATATCATTACCTTGTCCCATAAATAAGGGTCGGGTCTTTTATAAACCCTTACTCTACGAATCTGTGAAGGATTTACAATCTTCCATCCGCATAATGGATTCGGAACTCTGATGCCAACATACTCGCTAACCGTTTGATTTTCATCAGACGCATCATATGATGCATTGTGTAAAGTAAACACAACTGGCCTTTGGCATGGATTTCTGCTATATGGCCGTGTATTCATCGCATATCCCCTAGAATCCGCTCTTCTGTACCAATTCAGAAATGTTCTTGCTGGCTTTTCGATTTCTCTAGGCGGAATTATGCCCCGAAATATTTGAACTGCATATCCCCATGATACGGATAGGGTCCAATTTCGGGTTTTGTCGTAGCAGATGGACTGTTGCATCAGTGATGCTGAGTCCAATTTTATCGGGTCCTTTAGCTTTTCTAGGGCCTGGATCCGATCCATATTTGGAAATATGGGCTCAATTATGTCTATGTGGTGAAGTGATACCAGTGGTGCGATTGGATGGGCTGCTAGTAGCCCAAATGCGTTGCCATGCACGTCAAACTGCTCAAAATTCAGCCAACATAAATTCAATTAATTAATTAAGAAAAACATAATTAACCTTCATTTTTAAATTTAATTAATTGAAAAACATTTTTTAATAAAAAAGTAATAATTAAGTTTAATTCCTAAGCGATAAGAGAGAGATTTTTTTTTTTTTGTTTTGAATTATGAGATAAGCGTCGTTAGAAATTAGACTTCTCGCAAAAATCCTCTTTTGAATTATCAAAAATAATAATAATAAAAAAAATACAGGTTACCTGGTGAAATCCAGGTTCTTTGGTGAGAGGAACGCCAAGCTCAGCCATGCAAGCTTGAATTCGATCATCAGAACCATACAACTCAGGATATCTGTGAATGCACCTGTCCTGCATTTTGGCAAGAGCTTTCGCTAATGGATAACTTATGGCAAACCCACCTCCCCCGTAAGCCATACCGTAAGAAAATTCAATATTCTGTATATGACTTTCAGATGAACTCCCTATATAGTAATACTGATTATGATCGTACTTCGACAAAACCCTAACCAAATTCTTAGTAATAAACACTGTATCATCATCTCCCATTACCAACCACCTCACATCCGTCATTCCTAGTCTCAATGTCTCCGACACAATCCTCGATATCCGAATAGCCGACCGGTCACCAATTACATTCTTGTATTCGAATTCTGATGTGTCGCTTGATATCATCATCGGTGGCAGTAGAACATCATCGTACTTTTGTTTCTTCACTGGCTTGTCTAACCAAACTACGCCTCTCGTCTTACCAGGTTTCCACCATAACTTGATGTAGTTTTTCCTTTGGTCCCATAGCTTGGAAGAAGCGGCGATGCCAAATACTATCTGGCGAAGAGTTGTGTTAGCTGGCGATGTTGGAGGGAAAGGATGGTGCGGATATTGCTGAACAGAGATGAAAGTTTCTTCTTGATTTGATTGGTTTGATGGGTATAAATATAATAGCTTGAGAGAGTAAAACATGCAAGGAATTAGCAATAAGAGGAGAAGACAAAGCATTAGTTTCGGAATGGTGCAAATTATAGCAGTAGGTGTGGCTTTCACACACAGCAGAATTTCTCCGTCTTTCATTTTGCTATGGCTCTCTGTAACACTGAGTTTCCATTGAATTAGAATAATAACACTGATAAAATGAGTCGATTTTATTAATGGAGAGTCACATAATGCTAGAATTCTAATCCCATAATAAGACATAATTAAGATTAAGCAATTATCTCCGCAGGGTATAGCGGAGGTATTTGGCTTGTGTGGGACAGTTCGAAGGTTAATCTCAATATCTTGTTACAAACCCACAGTTTATGCTAGCCCACCACATGCTTCTTTTCGAAAGGAGCTAAGACAACTTCTTTCTCTTAATAACTTTGCCATTTCGGGTCCATGGCTTTCAGTTGGCGACTACAATTCGGTGTTTTCTCAGGATGAAATTCAAGGCTCCCTCCAGCATTTTGGGCAACGCTCTCACTGCTTTACTGAGTGGATTTTTTCTAATGATCTTCTAGACCTTGGTAATGCGGGCCCAAAATTTACATGGACAAGGGGGAACACAGTTCATACTAGGAAAGGAGCTCGGCTTGATCGGGCTCTGTGTAACCCTGAATGGCGTGTTATGTTTCAAAATGCTAATGTAATGCATCTCCCTCGAAATCATTCAGATCATATTCCCCTCTTGGTTAACCTTGATTCAGTGGCAAAGAGGAAAAGCAGCTATCCGTTTTGAATTCTTGCGGCATGGCAAACCCACCCAGGTTTTGATGAGATGCTGTCAAGCAAGGTTGGGATTCTAATAACAATTTTCAGGCTAATATTTTCGGGTTAACAAAGCACCTTTCAGATTGAAATAGAGATGTCTTTGGCAACATCTCCTATCGTAAACGCCGGTTGTGGGCTCGGCTCCATGGGGTTCAGAAAAGATTAGCTGAAAAATTTGAAGTTAAGTTATGGAAGCTCGAAAGAAAAATTCAAAGGGAGTTGGATCTAACTTTACATCAGGAGGAGACACTAGGGTCTCAAAGATCTAGGGAAGAATGGCTTACCTCTGGGGATTATAATACTCGTTTCTTCCATTTAAGCACGCTGGTCAGACGTAATTCTTCTCATGTTATGAGTTTATAAGCATGAAAATGGTAATTGGATTGATGACACTAGGAAGCTCCAAGATATGGCATTGTCTTTTTATGTGAATTTGTATACTGCGGATCCAACCACTGACCCAACATCCTTGCCTACAAATATGTTTCCTCCTTTGCCGGTAGAAGCTATGGATTACCTCCAAAGACCTTTTTCTGGGGAAGAAGTCAAGAGAGCTCTATTTGAATGGCACCTTGGAAAGCTCCCGGTACAGATGGCCTCCATGCAGGATTCTACCAGAAGTCTTGGACTGTTGTAGGCGACTCGCTCACTTCTTTTGTTCTGAATTTCCTTAATGGTGGAGAGCTTGATCAGAAAATCAATGAGACTTTACTGGTTTTAATTCCTAAGAGCCAATGAGACTTTATGGGCCTCTGTTTTGCGAAACAAGTACCTTCAAGGTAGCCAGATGACTGATGAGGTTACTGCTAGTGCAAACTCTTCAACGGTTTGGAAGGCTATATCGAGGAGTTTTCATTTTGTATTCCGGGGTATGAAGAAGTCGGTTTGGAATGGGAGAGGTACGAGCTTCTGGAATGATTGTTGGCTCCTAAATGAGCCTCTTATCTCTGTTGTATCTAATGAACCTGATCCGGAAGAGCTATCCAAAATGGTTTCTGAATATTGGCAAACAGGGTCTGGATGGGATTGGTCTGCCTTTGATCACCTGCTTCCAAGGGATGTTAAGAATAAGCTAGCAGCAAGGTTTCTTTCTAGCGGGCCTGATGCGCAGGATAAGGAGATTTGGCGGTACTCTAACACCGGAGCTTTCTCTGTTAGCTCCACTTATAGTGCTTTAGCTAATCATTGCTTATTGCAGGAAGATCCAATTTGCAAGCTCATGATCAAAATAACAATATTTTAAATCAGATTTAGATTTGAAAATATGTATTTTTTTATGTATAATATATAAATGTTGCCGATTGGCGAGAAATTTACATAATTTGGTCAGCGCCCAGCAGTTACATAAATCATTCCCCGCATTTTTTTTTACATCCGTCTCTGTCGCTCTTAAACCCTTTCCCAAGCAAACTGCCTTCAAGGAGGATCATGCTCCGAAAACCGAAGTCACTCCTGGTAAGCAAAATCTATGATTCGGTGCTTAGCGCAAAATTAGAGTTAGAATTGAGAAATCAAATCTATTGAGAATCTTCAGTTCAGAGTTTTTAATTTTTTCAGTTGAATTGTTGGAGAAATTTGTCTATGCTCTTCCTTTTACCTCATTCTCCCACCATTCAGACAATAATTTAGGGTTTTTTCCTGGATTCTCAGTCATTTTTTGTTTTAGTACGCGTTTTAGATGTAATTTGCTATTTTCTGTGGGCGGAACGTGAATTATTAGTTTTGCACTGCTCTAATTTATGATGCTATTATTAATTTTCCTTTTCTTGAATTTCCTAATTAGTGAAATGAGCTTGCATGTTTTTCGCAGATTGGTGCTCTGTTCGCGAGTTGGTTACTGGGTACATGCTTTATTTGAATTCTGATTTAGCTGATTCCTTTGATTTTCTAAGTTGCTTTTATGGGTGGACGTGGGTTTTCAATGCTAAGAACACTGTATAGTTCCATCAACCCCACCTCAAAGCTGCATTCGTTTAACTCGTACACAAACCCAACAAGATGGTCTAGTCGAAGTCTTGTAATATCATCTTATGCTTTTGTAAATCGAAACTACCGCAAAGATGAATTTAAAACGGCTGAAACTTTGACAAATGCCCATCTTAAAGTTCAGAGTTGTGATCTTTCTTTTGTTAATCAATCTTTTACAGCCAATTCCATATTTTCAACCGCATCACCAAATTCTTGCTTTCGCGGTACCATTCCTTATATTGCAATGAGTTCCACATTGAACTATCGGTCATTTTTCTCATCTTCTGGTGGGAAAGTGGACAAATCCAGGGAATTTGATGTTTCAGCTACTTCTAGCGGGAATAACACAAATGTTGGTGACAATGGTGATGTTGGAGTTGACTGGATTGGTAATTTTAAAGATACTTGGCAGAGTGCAGTTGATGCACTGACTTCTATCGGTGAAAAGACTAAAGAGTTCTCTGATCAACTGATCCCTTATGGTCAGCATTTTCTCGATTCACATCCTTATCTTAATGATGTGATAGTTCCAGTTAGTTATACTTTTATTGGTACCATATTGGCATGGGTTGTGATGCCTAGGCTTTTGAGGATGCTTCACAAATATTCTATGCAAACTCCTGCTGCTTTACTTTCCAGAAGCCTATCTGGGGAGCCAGTTCCATATGAGAAAAGCATTTGGAGTGCTTTAGAGGATCCTGTGCGATATTTGGTCACATTTATGGCATTTTTAGAAATGTGAGCAGTTCCAACTAGAGTATTTGTCTCTTTGTTATATTCAAAATTTGCAGGTGATTGCTATTATTTTATTTCATTATTGATGCATATAGCATTATAACTTTGACTTGCAGTGGCAAGATGGTGGCACCATCTACTATAGCATCACAGTACATAGCACAAGGATGGAGGGGTGCAGTTGTTCTTTCTTTTATATGGTTTTTGTATCGATGGAAGACAAATGTGTTCAGTCGTGCTTTGAGTTCTCAAACTTGGTCATTGGTTGAAAGAGAGAGAATGCTAACTATTGACAAAGTTACTTCTGTTGGTCTTTTCGCTATTGGCCTAATGGCTTTAGCTGAGGCTTGTGGAGTGGCTGTACAATCTATTCTAACTGTAGGTGGCATAGGAGGTGAGTGTTACTGCCAATTGCTTGTGCATATTCACTTTAATTAGCTTTTGATGATTAGGGTAATATAATCTTCTAACTTCGCATATCCTTTAATATTTATGATTTCTGTTTTTTTTTAATCATAGATGGGCAAGTTGTGCACTGATTGTAATTTTTTGTGCCCATGTTTAAGACATAGGATGCTTGGTCGTAAATTGTCCTCTAATATAACTCCTACTGATAAAAAGATATGTAATAGGTTATTTCTGCAATTTTCATTCCTCACTTGGAAACTGCATTTCCATATGTTTAATGCTTCTAAGTTCTAATCTTGTTCAACAACATGATTCGTGTGATCTTGTCCCTCTAGCTGTTTTAAGACAGTTATGGAGTATCTTAATAAGGTTTTTCTTATCCTATTGATAATACATACCTTGTCTAGTCTTTTAATTCACCTTGAGAATTTTGCTTGTCCTCCCAATTGCCTGTATTCTAAATCTAACCTATCTTATTGACAATATCACAACTGAGATTCTTTATGCTTTTCTCTGTTAATGTTAGGCCTATGGTGTCAAGATGCTATATGTTTGGACATTTATAAATGTTTCAATCTGATCTTGTTGCAATCCTTTGCAGGAGTGGCCACTGCTTTTGCTGCCAGAGACATCCTTGGGAATGTGCTCAGTGGGGTATCTATGCAATTTTCAAAGCCTTTTTCACTTGGAGATACAATAAAAGTATGTTGGAGATGTGTTTTATTCTTAACTTATCAAGTTTTATGTCTTCAGGTGGATAAAAGATGTTTTTAAGCAAATGTTGTGGCTGTTCCAGTATGGAAGTAGTCAATGATTAACAAGTCAAATCAGTGGGTTCTGTTTATAGTACTCCATATTAGTTTAGTTTTATGCTAAATAATTCTCCAATGAATGCATATTTTATTTCTACAATATCAAAAGCAAAAATTCATCCAACATGCGCAGCTTATTGGATTTATCCATCATTGTTATTGTTGTTCCTATTATCTATTTGTTTTTTTAGTGATAAATTGCTATGTCAAGATATTTTTCCAGCCCTCTTTGTTGCACATTTTTTTCTAGTTGACTTTCTTTTCATATTTGGTTCCCATTTCCTTTATTCTTGAGACCACAAATTTTTATGTGGTCATATTTGATTGTTTTATTATCAAAATTGCTACTATCTATCCTTGCGATAAGATGGAAGAAAAGCAATCCTACATTTGTTCCATTCTAGCAATCTCATTTGATTTTAAACCAACTAAATATGTATGATGTATTTAAGTATTATTTATTTGCTTATCGTGGTGTCTTTTGTCTATGAAGAATCACTGGAATCTTCTTCTTGTAGGCTGGGTCAATAGAAGGTCAAGTGGTTGAAATGGGTCTTACCAGCACAATGTTACTGAATGCTGAGAAGTTTCCAGTCTTGGTTCCAAATTCATTATTTTCTAGTCAGGTGATCTGTTTTTTTCCTTCAAATTCTCTTTGCATTTTCAGTATTCCATGATTTATGTGTTTTAGCACTTGATCCTGCTTTTATCTATGCAAATTGCAATTTGCATCATAAGCCGAGTTCTATGATGTTCAACATTTTAATGTATACAGTTTGGTTGAAAAAACTCATTTTAATAACAAGTCCATAGTACAAATGCTTCAATATTGGGGTTACTAATTTTGGTCATTAGTTGTCTACTTTGGTTAAGTTTTGGATGATCATATTCTTATCTGCCAACCTGCTTGAGTCTTTTATGAAAATTAATCTTTACTTATCTGCAGGGTTGCTAACCTTTATTTACAACTGGTAATAAAGAATTGGAAGCTTTGATAATCTCAGCATCTAAGATGCTCTTTGCTTTTTTACCCTTTTTCAACCAAAATATTGAAGAGGATGCTTTTGCCTAAGCAACTGCAGTACAAAATCTTATACTCAATTTGGTCACTCATGTTTGCGATGGATATTTCCCCTTGTTTGTCTCCTTCTTTTCTTTTTTTGGGGAATATTGAATGTTAAAAATACTTGTTGGCTGCCACTTTGTAGGTAATTGTGAATAAATCTCGTGCTCAATGGCGTGCTTTGGTCACTAAAATTCCTGTGAAAATTGATGATCTGGATAAGATACCTCAGGTATCAAACGACATCAAAAGTATGCTAAAATCATATCCAAAAGTTTTCTTGGAAAAGGAGGCCCCATACTGTTTCTTGTCTCGGATAGAAAGCTCTTTTGCAGAATTGACTATTGGATGCAATCTCAAACAAATGGTTGGTTCACCCCTTTTTCTGCGTGTTACAAAAAGCATTGAATAGAATTGATCTCTAATTTAGCTTTGTTGA
This sequence comes from Balakata baccata, assembly GCA_949630135.1. Taxonomy (NCBI): domain Eukaryota; kingdom Viridiplantae; phylum Streptophyta; class Magnoliopsida; order Malpighiales; family Euphorbiaceae; genus Balakata; species Balakata baccata. The sequence continues at coordinate 4,982 of CATIWF010011762.1, read as the reverse complement.
AATTGTGTTAGCTTAATTGACTTTATCTCCCAAGTCCAATGCATCTTTAGATGATAGAAAGTCATCTATTAGATCATAAATAGTGAAATTTTTGCTTATCCAGTTTAAAAGACATTGACTGGAAAAAGGAAAGATGTCAATATAAGTTTGTTGGAGTTTTCATTGCGCTGGTCATACACTTTTTGCCATCAGCAAAGTTAATTCTTCATTCTAAGACATTGTCATTGTGCTTAATCAGTGATTACCTCTTCACTCTAAGTCGTTGTAAATGCATAATCTAGCAAAACGTGTATAATTGTTAAATTTTGACTGCTAAGAATTTGAGTGGAGATAGTATTCCCTGTATTTGATGATATTTGCAAAATCTTTCCAAAAACGTATTATTGATGCCTTCACAAGTATTTTCACATATGTTTCGTATCTCATTCTGTTTTGGGTGCTGAATAATATTCTTATTGAACTCTTGATAATCATGTTATTGGAGAATGAATTGCATATTTCATTCATCAATGTGCTCCCCCTCGAAAGTCTGTGTGGTCATTACTCACATGTATATTCACTTTTGCGGTTTCAGTGTCAGCACACAATTCTGTTCTTATTCCATTTTACTAATGCCTGCTTTGATCCTCTCTGATTATAGAGCAAAGATGAATTTTACACCACGGAAGGGGACATTCTTTTGCAGTCAGTCCAGATAATAAAAAGACATGGTGCTTCCTTGGGAAGTACCTGGCAGGACATATCCACCCAATGACGTGATGGATGAATGAGAAATTTTGTGCTGGAGTGGAGTTTGGACTCTATAGGCTAGCTTAACTTGAAATGATCGAGGTGTCTTCCCTTGTGAAGATGAAAGAGGGAGAGAAAAAGAAGAGCGAGTTTTCTTTAAAACTGTAGATCAGCATGATTTTCCAAATGTTTCACGTGGATGGTTTTTCCTGTGTGTGGCAAAATGGGCTTTGCAAGTTTGAATTTTTAGAGCAAAGACGTCAGGAAGTTGTGAAAAACTGTCTAGTTCATCAAGGTTTGCGTATTTGAAATTGTTTACCTGCAATTATCTGGATTATGTCAATGAAAGTCTGAACACGAGCAAGCCAGGTGTATTACCGTTCTACTGATCTTTTCTTTTTCTTTTTTTTATTAGGTCAATTGGCTAGAAATGTTGAAGAATTTTTTTTCCTATCATTCATGGCCTACAAGAAAAATTATCCCGGACCTAAATCAACAAATAAGCACTGTCATCCATCTCTTTTATGACTCTTAAACCTTAATTATTTGATGTAAGTTAATTCTCTTAGTTTGAAAAATTCCTGATAAATCTAGTCCCCGTTAAAGTTCGCACCAATCACCTTCTCTGCTATCTTTACATTTCCTCCCTAAAATCTCTTATTTTGGGTTTCCAGTGGCAATGAAAAATATCTGATAATCTGTGTTTGCATAGTATTCCAAGACACGGTATCGGATAGCTCCTTCCACTCTACCGTCATTGTCAGCATAAAGTAGGCATGGACTCTGCCTATACAAGAAACAGTCTCTTTCCTAAATTTCAGCTTAGTTCAAGTTAACCATAGACACATATGTATCTTCTAGAAATAGCATAATCAATCCAAGATGTTTACATACAGCACAAAAATCAAACATTAAGACACTAAAATGACAGGCCAAGTGTGATAGCTCTATCACATAAGCATAAATAGTTGTTACGTAATCACAACAGATAACAGGATTTGATCTTCCACCATGAATAATGATGGATACCATTCATGAACCTGTCATTGAGTTGCTCCTTGTTTTTCAGGAACTTAGCAAAATTATGAATAGTGTTCATGATGCAACTTGTGATTTTTCAATGTTTCTGCAGCTTTGTTTGTTCGCTCCTTCAATTTTTTTTCCCTTCCTTAGATGCCATTGCTATCCTCAGCTTTGGCAATCCCATCTCTGCTAAATGATCCATCTTTTTCTTTTTTTTTTGAGAATAGCTAAATGATCCATCTTCTTCACTCCTTTCGACTTCCACACCCAAACCCTTACCATAACTCTTGCATTCAATGGTTGATCAATGATAAATGGCAAAAGAACAAGACAGTGACCAATTGCAGTGTTCCAATGATAGAACCCCATCCAGAATGAAACAATGACCCTCCGACTGGTGGGTGTCCTGAAATTTCCATCTGTGGTGCCCATCCCATGCTCACAATCCCTTTTCCACATGTCCGATGGCTAAATCCTGAAGGTAAAGCATCAAGATCGTCAGTTGCCCAACTGGGTTTCCTTAATGCCCATAAAATTGGCAACCCAGATAGCTCCAGCCCCGTATGCAAATCTCAAGAACTTGATCTTTTGTTAGCTTGAACTAGCTACCGAAGCTTACGAAAACGACTGATTGAGGCTTCTGCTGATCAAGCCATTTGAATACTTGACCCCATGAACCAGCATTGATTTCGCTTGCCTTTGGTTTCTCAGGAGGTAACGAACCTACAGGGATCACAGGTTCTTTCATTATCTTTTGCAATGGAATTAAATAATCACCTTCTATCTCTACACAGCTACGCACAGCCAAAGCTTGACATCATTGATAACTTTAGCAATCCTTTCAGCATCTGATAATCCAAAAGCTTTTCCTCCATAAATTTATTCATAAACCTGAATGGCCTCAGGTTTTCTGTGAGCTACAGTAGAGGAAAAGTCAACCCACTGAGGCGGTGAAGTCATACTCTCCCATGACGGCCTCTGGCTATCACCCACCAAGCCCTCTGGATAATTAAGAAAATGCTTAGCACAAGCTGACCCAACATAGAAATGCATCAAACGAACTTTGTTATTGTTGGTGATATCGACCATCCAATGAGGAATCAATTCGATGATTATCCAGTTAGGCTGCTGATCGCCCACAAACTGCTTCAACGGATGTTGCAGAAGATCATAGGCTATCTTCAGGTGGTCAACTTTCTCAGAAGGAAACCGTCTAAGGACGGCAATGGAAAGTTTACTAAGTTTATGAGTGGAACTAAAAGCTGAGGAATTTCAGGAAGTCTATCAATGATCCTTGGAGTAAACACAAAGGAGACTTTAACTCCGGCTTTGGCTAAGGCTATGGAAAGATGAAAGAATGGCATGATGAGGCCGAAGGCTGACCATGGAAGCATCACAGCATGAAGATATTCAGCCATTTTTTGCTGTAGAATATAAAAAGAATGATTTTGTATTATACAAATTATATCAATGCATAGACTAATATAAAGAAGCTGAATCCTTTATGCCATTTTCAATCCAAAACACTATTTTGGTGTTACTTTTATATCAAAATGGTATAACGATAGTAAATTTCTTTTCAATTCATAATGCCATTTTTTGCACTAAAAAAAATATTATATAATATTTCTCTCACTCATAATACAAAAAATGAAAACAAAATAATTAAAAAAATATTGAACAATGAAATGGCACTTGAATAGTGCAACGCCATTGTTGGAGTTTCACTGTAGTTAACACCATTTTTTGGTGTAGAAAATGACGTGGGTTGGAGCATGAGAAGAATACAAATTTTGTCCTTGAGTATAATTTTTACGCCATTTTAGTGTGCATTGGAGATAATTTTGCTCAAGAAAGTATGAATAAGTTAATACAAAACTTTTTCTGATTAACCAGAAATTTCAAGTTCAAATTCTGGATATATAAGTACTTTAAAACTCTTGAAAAACACTTTATCGTTTCTTGAGATCTTATCTAATAGGCTCTATTTAATCGGATGAATCCTGATACCATATTAAAAACCAAAAAATAGAAGCGGAATCCTTCAGCAAGACAGACGGCCATGTTTCATGTGCGGAGCATGACCGTTTGCAGTTCTACCTTTTGGCTTTTGCTTCTTTTTATTTAATTTTGTCTTTTTTTAGTGGAAAAACGATGACATCATATGCATAATTATTGAATATAAGAACTGAGAAACTTTACAATCTGGAATTCCAAGTTTATTAATAGAAAGCAATCTAAACAAATGATTTGTTTTCTTCTTTTTTTTTTTTTTTTTATTAAGAAGTCCAGTATGTTGGTAGCTGAGATTCGAAGAAACTCTCTTCAATTTTCATAAATAAAAATATCAATTTAAGTAATTATTATAAAGTAAATTCATTAATTTATGAAAAAGCAAAAATGTGAATAATGCATAACTTATTCAAACTTTTGCTCACAAATTCAAACTTCCTCTCAATAATGACAAAGGCTATCGTTATCTCACAGCAACTACTAAGGAAATTCGGCTTTACTAGTGATTATAAAAAATTTTCCCAATAAGCATCGTCATTGAAACATGCCAGCCGAAACTCCCTCCTTTGTCTTATACTATTTATTATTTACTCAACCCTAATATGACTCATGACTTGTGACCCAAACGCAAACCCATTTTTACTTTAGATTCTGAGACTGTCTTTTTTTTTTTTTTTAGGACCCAAATTTTAAATTGTTTTTTTAAAATTATCTTGCACTTTCATTTTTTTTTTCATTTCCATTTTAGGTTCTTTTTCAATTTTATTTTATTTTTTCCCTTCTGTCCTTCCTTCTCTAATCTCATCTCCCTTCTCATAGACACACAAACGCATTCCATCGTCTCCTTCACAAAGTAACTGAGACTCAGCCCCTCCACCATTTTTGGCAAGTTCAGGCGGTGGTGAAATCACCGGAGGAGAAGAAGCCAAAAACGTGAAGTCTTACGGATGAGAATTAATTTGGTTTCAGAAATCCAGTATGGGAAAGGCGGATTTGGTTTGGAAAGTGATAATATTGAATTTTTTTTTTTCTTGATCATACTTTCTGTGGACATTTTGCCTTTTTCTTTTTTCTTTTTCCTTCACTTGTAAGTTTTATCAATGACTGTGAACTGAAATTAAGCGTATCGTATCAAACCCGACCTTAGACACGATTGATCACGTGAAAATCAAGTCCCCAATTTTGATAATTTGTAGTTATCTTCCATTAATGAGCTG